>AP028445.1:4100440-4210440 GCA_036509395.1 Antheraea yamamai
ACGGTAATTGGTTACATTACTTTAAATTAGGTATAACAATAATTATAAACAAATTTAATAGTCACATATTTGTTTAGATATTTAAAAAAAGGTGAGGAGACGGAATATCAACAGAATTGATAAAATATGTATAAGCTTAAGAAAATGAATTATTATTTAAATATGCAACTTCAAACTGAAAATAAAGCTTTATTTAAATATGACTTCAAACACATACGAAAAGAGACAGAATATCATGAAAGAAAAATTTAATAAAGAAACGTGCAATAAAATAGTTTAAAATTGCTTTAAAAAAGCTATTTATATAAAATAAACTCTACTTGCAATTATCGTATAATTGTGTAAATATAATATATTACGTTCATGTTCTTCTTCAACGAAACTGAAATACATGCGTTTTATGTTTTATCAATAAATCTCATCTCAAGTTTATGAGCCAGGTAATATACTATAAATATATAAGTAACGGGACAATAACGTAAAGTGATAGAAATTTATACTTAATCCAAAATTATACTTTGTGTTAACCATACGAATACGGATATCTGTAATAATACAAGCTTCAAGCAATATCTAAGTTCAATAACTTCATTACTGTAAATAGATTTTTATATCAAGTATCTCGATATTATTAAACAATGACATTCTATATCATAAATAACATTAAGTAATAAAGTCGATGTTACAAACATAATATGAATTGGAAGAAAAATATGTAACAATTTATAGAAGTACCGAACTCATACCACAAAAATTTTAAAGTAAAATACAGTTGAAAGTTTAAAAAAAGAAAACCTTCGCTCAAAATTAAGCAGTTTTAAGTGTCTAGCTTTGTGTGTAAGTTAGTAACGTCAAAAAGTGTGTTTAAAAAAAAATGTTTTACTTCAAATCTGGTTTTAGTGAATTAATACTACGTTTGTATGCTTTGTGCTTGTTTCATAGTTTTTGGTGTGATAAAGATCTCGTTTTACTTTTTAAGACCAAAATTGCGATGTGAAAATGTGTAAAAAACGAGTTCTGTAGAGATTTCTTGGTTTTAGTGAATGTTTAGCATTAAAATAGAATGTGCTTGTTTCATAGTTATTGGTGTGTATATATAGACTACGTTCTCCTTGCTTTGAATAGCAAATGTCCAGTATTTACCTAAACAGTTTGGCTAAGCTAAAATTGTTCTCAAAATTAAGTGACGGGAAGCGTAAAAATCGAGTGTGTTGACAAGTGTCTATCTATAATTTATTAGGAAGTGTTTTGTGTATTTTTTTTTTCAATAAATTGTATAAATTTTTGTGCCATGCGTTATACAAAATTATATTTTTTTATTATTTTTTTCAAACAAAAAGTTACCGTGCAAAAGTTTCCACATCAGTCAACATAAGAGCTCAAACTGTGATTTTTAACGAGTATTAGCAGCAGGGGGAAAAATTACACATATTATCAACACATAATATGTATGTACCGAATTGAAAAAGAAGTTAAGCTTAATACGTTGAAAATAGAACAATATCATATAGCGATACAATTGTATGCAATAAAGTAAAGCTCTGTCTGTAATATACAAAATATAAGATTATTACTTTTAAACTAGTTGATTGACCTACAGCGACGAAAACTCGAGAGAGAAATGCATATAAACAGAAACTGGCCCTTTGTCAGTAATAACAGAATGAAATATTGACATCAGTTTTGATTATATAAAGATTGTATATCTCATTACTACTTTAAAACCGACAAAAATCAAGGAATCAATTAATATAGCTAATATAGCTTATGAGAAAATAAAATAAACCAACGTTTCAGGAAGTACTAAAGTAAATATAAAATATATTATAACGATATAACTCGAATAATATAATAATGGAAAATGTAAATTTAATGAATAAAAACATAACTATTTAAAATTTTAATTGACAAAACACGGAATTTTCAAATTTCAGAAATATACGATGTTGTTTGGCGATTAATAAATAAATAATACATATTCATAAATCATCATAAACTAATCCGGTTTTCTAATTATTTTAGATCATACGTAATTATATAAAAGAAAACATAGTTATATAGGTACGTGCTTAAAATTAAGAAATATATAGCTCGTAATACATATAACACATAAGTATTATATATTAGAACACACTGGCTTTTAAAACAAGAAAATTTGACGAGTTTTAAGAAGATGGATAACTAGGAACAAACAAAAATCTATATTTAAGTCCTATTTCTTATTCACAAAAAAGGTAACTTTAAGTGCGGTGCAATATTATACAAATAAGTGTTAAGTTGATAAAATATATCAGAATTATTAATTAATACCCTAAATAGTAATAATAGAAACCTATTCTATTCTATTCTAATTATCTTACTACTAAGTTAAATGGCAAATTAACTACCATAAAATTATATAATATATATTTATGAGTTATGAAAAAGAAACAATTTAATGGAATAATTGAATCAATAAAACTATGCGACAAATATTATAAACTGTATTACTGGTATAATTAGGCACGTATTATGCTGATTTGTTTCAAAATAAATGTTTGCGAAAAATCTACTAATTACAAAGTTTTCATATTAGAACTGCAGTTATTTTTGGGAAAATATATATATTATCAAATATCTAAGTAAACGGAATATTTTCGCAGGTCGTTAAGAATAAATTAAAATAGATCTAGAACTAGGGAACTAAATAAATGCACGGAATTCTATGAAATTATAATTATGCATACGCTTATTTAATAATTACGAATTATAGAATAAGATGGCGTAAATGCGAAGGGCTTTTAGGTAGACGTATGTCTGCTCTTTCGCATACACCTGTAGAGGCATGGTGTGATGATAGATATAGAAATTTATTTCACAGCTATTCTGACTTCGATTAAAAACCATTACGCTTGCTTTAATGTATTGAATATACAGCTGATTGATTAATAAATCTCGAATATTCTATGAACAGCCTATAAAATTGTGGTACTAATAGAAATAAACGTTCAAATTCGTAACAAATCAAGCTATTTACAAATACATTATTTCGTTACATTCATTGCGCTCTTATAGACTGCCACTTAGGTTTTACCATATAAATATTTGTAATACACATTACGAATATTGCTTTTATTGGTGTTTAAAATAATAAAAACACATTTAAATGCACTTTTCAACTATATTATTCGATTTAGCTCTCGATTCAGCTTTACAATACTCTATAAGCCGTGAATGTATGTGAATTTACACCGAAATACACGTAGCATGTCTTGAATCGTTGGTCGGATTTATTTAACATGATTTTAGAGCATGTGATCATAATAACGTGAGCGGGTTTCTATTATTTTTAAGGGAAGATTTCTTGTTCCATATTTCTTTTTAGATGTTCCTCATATTTACCACTGTATTTCGAGCTTCCACACATAACAGCATTAAAATGTAATACAGAGTGCTTGTAACAAAGCAAATATTATCTATTAGCGATTTGACAAAGTGTTAATGCATATTTGTTTTTATTACATAGTTATGCAGTGTTAACGATGTTGCTTTTAATGGAATTGTTGTAATTCGTATCGTTTTGATGGCTAGTCAAGTCTTTTGTGCATTATAATTAGACCCCTTTTAAAGTAATAATTTTAAAATCCTAATATATTGCGCAATTGTATTTCAGGAAGAGTTTATGTTTGTTACTTTATGTGTTGCCAACGCTTGTTCTGGAGAGCCCGTTATGATAACACCATTCCAACGTATCAAACAATGGCGGACGGTTGCATCTTGAGCCCCATAAACCAGCAGTTATAGTAGCGAAAAACGTTTTGGACGGCACGAGGAGACCTATCTCCCAAATAATTACCAGCGTTTAGACTTCTCCGTAGTTGTCTGAGAGATTATTTGATCTTCAAGGTATTTTATTTTCTCAATCCCGATAAATTTTATTCAAATTTAAGTCATTCTAATAATAGGTGCGTCATATCAACATTTTTAAATTCACTTACAAGTTACTGAACGAAATCGTTTCAATACGGTCAACGATATAAGCGATCTGATTTGAAACAGGATTTTATTGTGGAGATAATATGTGTTTAGGTACAATCACTATTCACGCATAGCTTTAAACATTAGAATTAAATGCAAGATATATTATTATAGCGCACAATTCTATTATAAATTCTATCAAAACTTCTTATTAAAATGTTTAATTGTTATAGGTCAAACAGAAAACTCTAGATTTCTATAGATAATTTAAGTAAATCTGTATATAATTAGACAAATTATTTTGACATCACATTTGCAATACTAACTCTAGAAGCTAGATGCGTAATGCATAAGTAAAAATAATTCCTTTACCATATTTAATTTTCAGATGAGTTTTTATATTACGTTGGCGACTTCAGGCAGGCTTTTTATGGCAGTTTCGATAGGCTACGATAGATTATGATAAATCTCAGGCTCAGAAATTCGGTGCAGAATGAAAAACATAAATTAAACTTATATAGTTATATATTACTCGTATCACAAAATTGTTATAAACTGTAGGTATATAATAAATTATTAGTGTTTTAAAAATTACCTTGTATTTATTTATATATTTGTAGACAGATTATTTAATGATATATAAAAAATAAAGTAATAAATGGATTTATATACATTGCATGATTTGTTGATTTATTTAGTCATATTCTAAACAATTATTTTGTTAAGTAACGCAGTGACAGATAAGGATTTATATTTTTCTTAAAGTAATAGATATATCTATACACATTATGATGAAATAGATGAGGTATAGACGTATGAGATAGCGAATAAAATAAGAGTTCCAATTATGTAGATTTTAGATATCAGGTACAAATTATTATCAAGCTTAATTGGTGGACAGCCTGAGTGTTACGAAACCTAGTATTCAGTTTTAGATATTTGCGTAAAACATATAGGTATATGTGTAAGAATATATTATGTTATATTTATCAAGAATCTACCACTAGAAAAGGTGTCTCCATATTAGGTTTTAGGCTAATAAGGTCATTTAATAATTACACATAGCTTTACGATTTTTTAGGAAATATAGAGCCATGTACGATACATAAGGCCTTTGAGGCAGGTAACAACATATGGTGAAATTAGGTGAAAGTTAAGATAGGAAGTGTAACTTTTTAGTTTATAAAAACGGATATTTTGGTAATACACAGTGGGTAATAATTGGTAGTTTTAGATGGAAACTTAATTTTGGCAATTCTCAGATCCTCAATTTTGTACATAAGAACATCATATAGGAGCTCATATACATGGAAAACTATCTCTCAATTTAACAAAATTATACGTTTTTTTATTTGCGTTGTGACAATCCTTTGACGTCTGTCTGTCCCTGCGTGCACACACACTCAAAAATAGTATGTTTCTGATAGCCAATACTTAATGCATAAAATTAAAAAATACAGTTTTTGGTAATTAAAATATCAATTTTTGTCAATAAAAAGTATAAGTCACACTAAATATTAATTTTTGTATTTAGCCTTTAATTCGATTTTACCTAGATTAATTCCTAGCTATTCCTCACAATACCTTCATGATATATTGACATGAAATTATGCCTATTGAAAGTTCCCAATATTTAAGAAAATAACCAGTTTGTCTATTCACTCTCGATTTCATTGTAGGTTTATTTATTATTTTATATCTTATACAAATATAAAACAGGTCAATTTACTTTGTGTTATGGGAACTATCAGTAAATTAAAAATTAAATAAAGCACATCCCTACAAGAGTCTTTAATATTATTTTATATATAAAAAAGGCAATAACTTGATTTAGTTTTGTTGGATCAAAGATTATCTTTTTCAGAAATATCATTATACAATCTTCATCATTTTTTAAATACAGAATTGCAGGGTTGAACCTAGACTATGCAAGCTACAATATACATTATTTAGTAATTTCGTAATAAGAGGATTACTCGAATATTTAACTACTATTAATAATTACTAAACTAATTCTTTTAAAATAGTTTTTGTGACACATTCCTGGTTTTCCAATTATGAATTAAGCTAGGTTTAACACCATGAAAAGAATAGCACTTATATGTATTCAATGAATAATTAACAAAACACATTCTTTTAGAGAACACTACATAGTCAAACATGTGAAAAAGTAAATTTAACATTTACAAAGAAATTGTAGGATATACAGAAAAGTAAAAATATTTAAAATAGTGAAAATATATATTGAAATTTTGGAATATATTAGATAACTTTGAGTACTTTCGTTTGTATTAATCCTATTTACAGTCAACAATCATAACAGCTAAAAAAAGGAAAGTTACACTTGTTTCTGATCAAGTTACATCATCTACAACTTACTAGAGAAATTTTAGACAATTATCAATCAATACGTACTTTTATTAATATTTGAGTATTCTTAGATAAAGTTATCGTCAACAGCACAATTTTAGTTTGGGATTAGTTAGTTATGCGATTATATTTTTGTCATCTAATGTCATTTTACAATTATTACATCTAATAAGGCGATCAATCAGCTTTTATAATATGTAAGTAATAAGTTATGTAATATTTTCTGAGTATATTATTATAATTATTTGTTAATTACGAATATAGCTAAGTTCTTAAAAACTACACCATGTCTTAATGGTTCTTTGCTATAAAATGTTTTTTTGCTGTAAAACGTAGATAACGAACCGGTGGTAGTCTTTTAAAAATTGTCATTTACTATTAAAAAAAAATAGAATTCTCAATAGTTTGTAGATTGGTAAAATCATTTAAAAAATCGAAAAAAAACACCATTATATTTATTATTATTATGAGTTACTGGGTGTCTTGACGGTTCTTTTCAGTAGATTTAAGTTACAAACCGGTGCTAGAGTTATTTCAGAAATATTAAGAAAATATAACTTTATATGTCCTGAAAAAATAAAATTTAGTTTCTTGCCGGTAGCTTTTCTTGGTAGATTGTAGGTTCCGAACCGGTGGTAGAATCATTTTAAAATTTATTTTTTTATATTAACGAAAAACTGATATTTACTGAGTTTCTTGTCGGTTCTTCTCATAGATTGTAGGTTCCGAACCGGTGGTAGAAAAATTGTTTGAAAAATCTTTTTTTTATATTAACGAAAAACTGATATTTACTGAGTTTCTTACCGGTTCTTTTTATTAGATAGTAGGTTACGAACCGGTGGTAGAGTTATCTGAAAAATTCTAAAAAAAAACCTTTGTTAATGAAAAAATTAAATTTGCTGAGTTTCTTCTCAGTAGATTATAGGTTCCGAACCGGTGGTAGTTATTTGGAAACTCTTTAAAAAAACTTTATAATCACTAAAATAATACTTGCTGAGTTTTTTGCCGGTTCTTCTCAGTAGATTGTAGGTTACGAACCGGTGGTAGAGACATGTGAAAAATCACAAAAAAAAACTTTCTGAACCAAAAAATTTAATTTGCTGAGTTTCTTGCCGGTTTTTCTCAGTAGAATGGGAGGTTACGAACCGGTGGTAGAGGCATGTGAAAAATGACAAACTTTTGGAAACTGCTGAGTTCAGTTTGCTTAGTTTGTTGCTTCTTGTTAACACTGGGTTACTACTGGTGGGCAGGCATGAGAATCACAAAAAGCTTTGCTAGAGGTTAAGAAGCTTGACCTGCTTAGTTTCTTGGCTGTTCTCCTACAAAAGATTGAAGATGATTAACTTGTGGCTAGTGGCATGTGAAAAATCACAAAAAAGCTTTCTGTTAGTCAAGCAACGAAAAAATTCTGAGTTTTTTGCCTAGTTGTTTTTATACACTGGGAGGTCAGTCAGCTTTGCTGAGGTTATAAATAATTTTATTACTTTAATATTTCAAAACAACAGAGCTTCTGAGTACGTTGGTAAATAAATGTATGTTATTTAATGATGTTTACTGAAAATATGTTAAAGTATATATATATATATATATATTAGTTTAAAATTTGTTATTTATGTGATATTTCACTTTATATTATTACCAGTGTCGGTGGTACCACATAGCTTGTAGTAGACCTATTATTGTTAGATACATGGTAGGTAACATTGTTCATTTGTTCTTACTACTTAAGTGTTTAAAAATATACTATTTAACTGTATTTTTTTTATTTATGCTTAGATTATATTAATTTGTTACCAAATATTCAGAAGCTGTTTTTCATAAATCAATAATAATCGTACTGACGTACATTTTGTAACTGATAAGTAAAAACAATTATTGAAATTAGTATGAAAAAGTCGAAACGAAATGTAATAATAAAATATATTCACTCTCAATATTAATGACGCAAAAACAAGAACTTAAATTCTACAATTAATAACATTTTTTAAATGTGAAATAAATAAATAAATAATTTAATGTACAGTGTTCAAATATTTAAACGTGCTTTCAAATAAATAAAATTACTTATTACCCCTATTTGTTGTTTTATTTCCTTACTGTTACCATTATGAATTTGTGTAGACCTATTTGAAAAAGTGAGTATGAATTAGCTATCAATGGTTTTGCTTGATATAAATGTATATTAAAGGGAGCAAATTTAATTGAAGTCAGTTTACGACAGCCTCAATTTGCTAAGTGTGCATTAGTTTCCATGTTTAATAGAAAAAATATCCTACGGTTAAATCCTTTGAGCTCATAAAGAGGACGATCGTTCGTTCTAGTCATGGACATTATTGGTATTTAAATATAATTGAATATACAACAGGAACACAGCCTGATATATAGCTCCTCTGTTTCCAACATATACAGATTAATTTAATTTATTAAGAGAATATAGAGTCAATCGAGATACCCTTTACTATGAAGTCATAATTTCTAATGACAATTTTTATTTATTTTATATGAATAATATTGATGCATATAATGTTCCATACCAGAGTCCTATCAAAGGGATTATTATTATTTAAAAATTGAAAAACATTTTAATCCAGTTTCATTCGCTTAATTCTAGATATTGTCAGTATAAAGTTTTTAAGAGCACTGTGATTTAAAAAAGAAAATATATTAATGTATACATAAATAGTTTATTACTAAAAGTTGTGCATTTGATTACCAGTGGTTTTTTTTCGAACTAACTACGCTATTGGTCTGATCTGACCTATTTACAGCTTCACCGGACTGCGATTGCCAGTGGTGAAATGAGGGTTTGTATATTTTATACCTCAATAAAGTACTGAAAAAAATTTGATGTGTACAAATAAGTTATTTAAAATCAATGACGGCACCATGAAGGTGTTGTTATCTATCTATAGATTATAAATAACAATAATAATTTTTCTTGTAGGTAAATTTAATGATAGGCCGAAAGTATAATGGGAGGTACCGAATTATAAAAGATCAAATTGGTCTGAAGGTTTATATGATCTAAAATTTCCAAATCCAGAGACGAAATGTAGATGGAAAGTAATCAGTTCGTATAACTATTAACTGTTTTCTTTTGTACAAAATATATTGATTATATTTGTGGTAATAATTATATACTAAATGATACACATTAGTACAAATTTACATAATAAAACAGAAGTTTGGAAAGTGTTATCACAACAAAATACCTATCGCTATTAGTATTCTTATGAAAAAAAGAATTTGTCAAGCTGAAATAACTTTATTGTAAGCTACGCCATCTGTCGATCTGTCTTATACATTATCTGTGAAAAAGCTTTCTAAGTTAGTTAAAAAAGTTGAGTAAAAGTTAGGGGGGGGGGGGGGAGTTAGCTCTTGGTACGTTTTTTTACGTTTGTCGATTACAAAGTTGTATAAATAGATGACACATATTACATGAACATATTTAAGAGATGGCGTTACTAGCTTTAATCGGTTGGCTATGTGCACTTTTAAATAATTTTAAAATTTACTACAATAACAATACCGTAATTGCACTACCTGTGATGTAGCCAAGATTAGCATCTATTAAGAAATGATAAATGGCAAGTTGTTGTTTCATACCCGCCTAAAAATTTACTATAAGAGAAACCATCAACAAACTGGATTACTCTAAATCAAACGAAACGTACCGAAAGGTGTCGCTATGATAAGTTTTCTCATCTGATGTTTTGACAAGCGCCCGACGAGCATTCCCCAACTTCGCGTTGAATTGAAGCTTGATCAAATGTATGGAGTTTACAAATCGATTGTAAGTATATTAAGTATATAGTGCAAATATGGGTAAGTCCATTATATAAAAAACTGCAAATGTGATGGTGATTGATATTACTTAGTGACTTTTAGTAATACAAATTTTGCGTTTAGCGCACCGGACTGCTATCTATTAGATTTTTTTAAATAAACATTTGTTACCTATGCAATGAAGGCAGCACTCTATATGCTTTTCCGATGTATCATTATGAATATTTATGAACGATATTTGATTTTTAAAATAGCGCCATCTAACCATTGTTTGTGAAGGCCGACTACAAAGCAGCAATTCACAATATATACTACACCAAAGAATATAATAATTATGCTCTACAGCAGTAGTGGTAAAAAATAAAACAAACATGCGCACAACGCACTGTAAAAATTTTTCATTGCACACTTGCTTTGACGAAGGTTGGCCACCTCGCCTTTCTGATTGTCAGTATCTTAACGAGAAAGGTTATGAAGAAATACAATTTTACTGCTATGATTTTTAGAAAAGGAAAATTTGAGAACATCTCCCTCCTTTGATTCTCAACCGATTTCCTTTATTAATTTTTTTTGGCTTAGTAGCTGTTCGTTATTTTCCCTAATATTGAGACTTTAATATTAATAAATTATTGTTGTTGAATTTCGAGTTTAATATTACCTGAGACTATTCTCAAATATTATCTGATAACCTTAAAAGACAATTATTTATCTAATAACATTCGCTCTAACAATTCCTATTTTTATTACCATCTTAATTATTATCTAATGATACTTAAAAATTGAAACAGATGTCACATAACTACATTACATTTCTCATTCATGTACTAATTTAGGCTTTTACTCTCCGGTCAACAGAATATCTAGGTCATATAACTCATTCCATAAAACATGGGACATTTTCTCAACTAAACGAAATCATTTCAAAACAGCGATAGAGACATATCAGTCTATTAACAAAATACAGTTTTAATTGGTTCAGTATTTCTTTTTTTTCTCTTTTGTTACTTTGTTACTTTTCTAATATTTTTACGTATGGTTTTAGAGTATCAATTAGTTTTTTTTTCTGTTTCGATCTCCTTGTTTTTGTGTTATTATGTTAAATCCTTAAATATGTAAAATAGTTTCACATTTAGTTTTATTAATATTTAATTTATTGTTGGAGCACGCCGTGGTTGGCTCTAAATATGACTACATTTCAATCACAATAGTCTTACTTTTTATAAATTTACTAGTGTATTGTCATATTGACGACCCTAAAATAAATAAATAAACTATTAATTATTCATTCGTATGGGTATTTGCAGGCCTTATTTGTCTTTTTTTTTGGGGACAAGTTAATTTTTGAAAATTGTAAGTCCATAGGACCTCAACTACAGAGACAAAAACTGTACGACGCGGTAACTGTTCTAATTATAGAGATTAGATTTTGTATTTGGACAACTTTTACCTATTCTAAGTTTGTAAAGGTTATCACGATTTAATTTTTTTCATTTTGTTTTAACTCTTTCATTTTTTTCAGTTTTTATGACGAAATTCCCTTTGAGCACGCAGTGCCCTCTCAAAAGAAACCCTGGGTATTTGTAATTTTGCCAGATACTCTTATGAAGTAAAAGTTGGGAAAGGGTAGGTATATAATTTACTTTATATCGTGGACTAGGTTATTATTTATTTATAATGTTTATTATTATATTATATATGTTTTATTAAATAAGTAGACCAAATTAAATGTGTAAAATTATTTATATACCACTATAATAAATTGTCACAACAAGAAATTTCCAGTAAACCTACCTTACACAATCGTTAATTATGATATACTTAACCTACGTACATATATAATATACCTACGTACTCTTAATCTAAATTAGTTTCTTAACCTTACATCACATAGAACGAGATATTTTTATATTATATTTATAAGTAACAATGGCCGAGAGTATTTGTAACACGTCGTTCAATTCTCATTACAAAGGTTACATTTTATTTAAATATTTTGAAACATTTAAAAAATGACTTCATTAAAAGTATAAGGATTCTCACACTAGTTTAATATATTTAATGCATATAACATTGAGTGTAGATAGATTATTATCAAAAAGGCATTGACAATAAATAATTATACGCTAAAAGATGAATTGATTTAAGTACGACGTGTCTGCTCGGGTTATATTAATTGTTTTATCTTTTATTTTTGTTCTTCATGGTAAGACGTCGCCAGAAGCTCGATTTCTCCGCGGGCGGCTGTTCCTCCCTAACTTCCTCACCCCTCGTCTCTCCGCGTAACATATCCAAGAACGTTGGGTCGTTCTTGCGTACATTCTTTTCGATTTTAACAGCTTCAGCGCTCAGTTCCGCTTTTAATTTCTCAGGGCTCGTGTTCTCGACCTTAAACTCGTTAGGGTCTTCAACGAACGCCTGCTGAAGGTCACGCATGATTTTTTTCCTAATAGTTTTCTTCATACTGAGATGTCTTTCTAATGTTTTGACGTCACCGTTCGCGTATGTGCGGTAATCATCTTTTTTCTTTCTCGTCTTCTTGGCGTTCTCGTCGCTATCCTCACAAGTCTTTCCATCATACTGTTGATTGAGACCGAATATGTCCCGGAGGTGAGGTATGGCCCGCTCTGAAGTCATTTCGAAAGAAAGCGCTGATTCTGTCCGATGTGAGATCACAGACACCTCATTGTGAGATCTGAAATGTAATAAACAAAAATTAGTCTTCAATATTCATACAAAAGTAAAACGATTGTCATACTCTTTAATTCAAATCAATGTAAAAAAACTATATTAGTTCAATTTTATCGTTTTAATTTAGTGATTATGTATTCCGAATGTACTCAGTTTGATATATAATAACTAAAAAAATGAATTAAAATTGGTTAGAAGATCGCATTTTATTGAGTGAGATTAGAAGAATTTGAAACCCTCTATTGCCCCACGTTTTAGAATTTATTAATGTGCTTATCTACAATAAGAGAGTCTTAAAAACCACGCATTTGATCCGAGTAAGTTATAGGAAATATTGGTTATTTCAATTTGACTTACTAGTCGCAAGATATATCAAATAATATCTTGACGACATTTCTCAAACAGAGACCCCTTGTTTCAATTTAGACCATCGATATAAAATTCATTTGTTTGACTATGGATCGACGGACCGACCTTGAACTGATATGTTTTTCAAGTATAAAGTATATTGTTTATTTAATTTTTTCTATTTATATAAACTCAAAAATAATTACTATTTCCATAAATACGTATTCGCGTAGTCAGTTTTGCGTGACAAACTTTGATATATAAAAACCCAAGATGCACAGTCAACGTCTAAAACCTTTCCGCATAAAATGAGCGCACAATTGATTTTTTTTTTTGAACTGACTACGCTATTGACCTAGCAAGGTCTTAACAGCTTCACCGGACTGCAACGCACAACTGAGAATTCTAAGCTCATTTCAAATAATCTCTCGTGACTCGCGTCTTTGGACTTTTTGTACACTGCTTTGTAAAAACATAAGTTTATAGTATAATTATAACTATTTAGGTATATCGAAGAGTTTTTAGGGACGGTTTTGAGCGTTACTTTTATTCGAGACTGCATCTTGGGTTTTTATTTATATATCAATGTTTATCACGCAAAACTTACTATGTGAATACGTATTTATGGAAATGTTATATGTTATATGTTGGTGTTTTTATATATTTAAAGCGTATTTTTTATGTAATAAATGCATTTTTTTATAATTAAAGTTCTTATAGAATGTAAATCGTGGTTTTTATAGAAATTGTTGAAAAAAGGACTATGTCGGTTCGATTTACGCCACGTAGAGGTATATTTTGAGAACTTAAGCATGCCGTAAGTATAACAAAACTGTGTTAAGTTTTTAATTCGTTGTATTGATTATATTGTATGATTTCAATTAATTAAATAATTATATAAATTCACATTAAATGATTATGGAATTTCGAAATATAATGAGCATGAACATCGATCATAAGAACAGAAATTCGAAATATTTTTAAGAGAACAGATAAAGAAGAGGAAAAAAGTTAATATTGAAGAAATATAACTGTAACGAACTGTTTAAAAGTACATTAGTTACAGTCCATGACGACGATAACAAACTGAAGCATTGTGTACCGTAACTGCTACACTTTTTCACAGACTATAATAATGACAGCCATTCCCGCCACAGCTGGCGACACTTTTGTGTCTAAACGTAATATTTAAACAAACGAGCTTGAAATGTGTGTTCTTTGTGTCGAGGAAAATGTTTTATGAGCTTATATTCTTTATTTATAAATGTATAATTGAATGTTTAAAGTAACAACCCTGGTATTATAGTGCAGTATCGGACGGAGACGATTTTCGCACCAATTTTTAATATAATACTCCAACGAGACAAATCGTGTAGGTATTAGCAACTTACATTAGTGACGCTTTCGTTATTTTGCAGGTTAAATTTTCAAGAAGTTCAGACTCTAAAACGTATTTAGGAAAAATGAAATTATTTGAGAAATCAATTTCTTAATTTTTTACTAATATTAATGAATACCAGTTTCAAGAGAGACCAAATAACTTTGTATGTAGTTGTATTACCATGAGAAAATTATCATTATTCTAATATTATAAATGCGAAAATGAGTTTATTTATTACATTTTTATACAAAAAACTACTCAACCGATCATAAGACTATTTGTATACACATTGCCAGGGATATAGAAAAGCACATAGGGTACAGTCCTCGCCAAACTTTAGGAGCGTTTTCAATATACCTAGATACGCAGAATCAAATTTAGGTACAGGGTAAATAAATGCTAATCTAAGATTGATATAATAATATTTAACTGTCTCCTGCATTAAACAAAGAATAAAATTATTCTCTTAAAGAATAATAGTATTCTCTGAAATAATAAAAATATTCTCTTTCTTCCGTACTTAAAGTACAAGCCCGAATTTATAGCTATATTCAGAGCGGCCGAAAAGATTGTCAAGGACTATGGTTAATCACATATGGATAAAATTTTCTCTCATTCTATATATCATAGAATATTCAGTTGTATGCTTATTTTACCCAGAAAGTACAAATTAAAACCAAAATAGGTATAGTCACATTCATTTTCAACGAATCAACAACTGTTGCAACACTTATTCGTGATTACGAGACGTAACAATAAAACTGCTGAAAATAATAACAGTCATCAATTTATTATTTTCACTACTTTAAAATTTATAGCTTTCTTTGGTGTTCAAGTATCTACTAAGATACGAGACTGTTGTGTTGATTAACGATTTATTGTAACAAAATTTTTATGCAATCGACAATCTGTTACAACTTACAAGTTGTAACACAAACTGATTTTGTTCTCTTCGTTATCCACGATGCATGAGGCAATAACAATAAAAACTAATTCCGCTTTAACGACGGCCACCACCCTAACCATAAATCGTAGGTCGTCAATACATGCGGGCCGGTAACAGCTGACATTCACATTGGACGGGGTCACTGCACTTTACCTAACTCTGGCCGAGTAGACACACATGATCAGTCGGCCATTTTGGTTACGTGACGTCACAGTGTCAAATAATATTTTGATGATTTTATGGATTTCGAATTGTTACTGTTTTCAGTACATACCTACACTAATCTACATTTAGTTTTTTCAATGATTTGAATGTTAAGTATTTTATAACACTGATTGAGATTTATATTTGATATACATATATTTACGTAAATTAACATATTCAATAGAATAGAAATAACTTTTCAAATGGTGATTTTATCCCACATGTCAGTTTAATTTGGTTACGGATGCCTTGCCAATCTTCTTGGCCGCTCTGAATGCGGGCGTAAATTCGAGCTAGCACATAATACCGCCAAGAGTTTAATAAAAAACAAAATTAAAATATTATAACAGGAATCAATACCCTCACTAAGTTTTATGGAATTTCGCATGGAAATAAAGGTTTCTCAAATATGTTAGTAAAAATAAAACGAAATCTTAAACTATAAACATAATATTCCGTTAAAAACTCTTTTAATTAAATTCAAGTTGTTTAAAAACCGGTCAAAGTAAAATAAAGTGAGCTACCAATCTATGATCATAATATTCTACTGTTCCGTCTGTATAGATTTACTTGGCTAAAGGGTTTATTATTTATTTATGTATCCTGTATAACATGGGGTCCTTGTTAATTGGGTTAGAAGATGAGGTTACTAAGTATATAGTATGTATATGGTTTTTATTGTAGTACGGTGAAGCTGTTAAGGCCTTGCTAGGCCAATAGAATAGTCAGTTCGAAAAAAAATGGATTTTATTTAGCCCATAAATATGTAAAATTAAAAAGTTTTAAAAGATGTAATTATTATGTAATTGAAAATTAAAGTAGTCCCTCGTAATATTTTAATCTTTTCGAGTATATACAGAATCTTGATTCCGCAGGCAGTACGTGGTTAATAACATCTCGATTCTAGAGCAATGTTTTTCAAACAATGTTTTGTGTCTAGAATAAATACGTACATATTTGTTATGCAGATTTGACTCACAAAAGTAATATAAAATACTGATAATAGGATAGTTTATTCATTATCTACTATTTGCATTCAAAACTTATTATGTCAATCGTACATATGTATCACAATTTTAAAAGAGCGCTCGATCGTTTTTACATCCAATACATTTATCAAATCGTAAATTTCAGTTTTAACGGGATCTTCGTCTGTCATGTAGTGGATTTTATATTTTATTCATAATCTTGTGTTATTTCATTCTATATTTTGTAATATTGGTAATGTTTTTGAAGTTATACTTCTTTTGGCGCGTTAGGGATAAATGATGAGAGTAAATTTTTACGATGCGCGCGCACACCGTCACGAAAAATCGACACCCTGAAGTTAGCTATAGTCAACATTTTGTTTCTTTGATTTGATGTTTGTATTTCTTTGTATTAAAACTTTCAATGTATTATTTATATTGTTAGTGTCGTTTTTTTCTACAAACGTAGAATAAGGCGAAAGATAAAATTTTTGAAAAGATTTTTATCTTGTTACGCCAAAGAAGTATAACTTCTAACGCATGTACATATGAACACACACACTTTTTACGTAATATAGTCCGGTTATTGTGTACGAATGGAAATAAAGAGCGCCACCGTCTTGTTTATCTGAAGGTTACGTTCTGTGAGTATGGAAGTAAACGACGTCTTGAGGTTTTAAGAGATTATTTTCGACTAATTTTATAATCGAGCGCGGATGTAGCCGCGTTCTCGATACCTTGTGCACTTTGCTTACCTTGGCATTCATTAATTATGCCCCTACAGAACATTGAAATTATCATAAGAAAACTTGTACAATGGCAGTAATAAAAAGGAGGATTGGTTGCCAAAAGAAATTATATATCCCATTTATAACCTACTATTTGTTAACAAAAACTTATTACATCAATCGTACGTACGTATCCCAATTTTAACAGACCGACTCTCGATCGTTTTGACATGCTTACCAAATCGTAAATTCATCAAAAACGTTCGATTCGGACGTTCAATAATTGTCTCTCGTTCACGGCTCTGTTCTAGTTGAAATGCAAATTTATCGTGAATTGCTGTTTACCTAAATTTCCTATCATTTAAAATTTCCTTTTTAAATTTACTATTTACCTTATTTCACTTATTCACCTCAAGTTACCTTACTGATAACTACATGTAATTATTGTTAAAGCACATTTCGGTGTATTGCGTTGTGAATTAATATCCTCACTGTATATAAAGGCACGTCCACGCGTTCAAGGTTTATCGCGCGCTTGCTTGTGTTGATTAGTTTGTGGTGTTTGGTATGTTATTTGTCCATTTTAACAACAACCAAGCATCGTATCAATATACTTATTGAAGTGAAACGGTGTGATGAAAAGTGGCGGGGGTAAACACTATGTCGGGTAGAGTGTTGAAAACACTAGTTCTCGTCCGAAAACCGAAGTTAGGCAACGTCGGGAGTGGTCAATGCTTGGATGGGTGACCACCTAGGAACAACGCGTTGTCTTTTTGTTGTTTTCAATCAAAGCGTTACCATCTAATACAGTAGTTTCACTTCTATGTGTATTTAAGATACACTATGTGTTTTTTTAACACATCTCTTTATCGCAAACTGGCCTCTGCCCGCGACTTCGTTCGCGTGGAATTGTTACTTTAGACTAACGCTAGCACGCAGAAACTCTCAAGAGGAAAAAAAACCCCGATTTTGAAACATTCTTCATTGGTGCTCCGCTCCTATTGGTCTTAGCGTGATAATATACAGTCTATAACCTTCCCTGATAAATGAGCTATTTTCAAATCGGAGCAGTAGTTCCTGAGATTAACCCCTACAACGTCACAAACTTTACCTTTTTATAATATTAGTATAGAAGTATAGATAAATCTATACGATAAATCTATTAGCATCACCGGCCCCTAAGTACGTATTTCGAAAGAGTAAAATAATAGCTGAAATATCGAAGTATAGGCTTTAAAATAGTGTATTAATTAAATTATGTATCCAGTAATAACCAAGCCTCGATAAAGCAGTGCTATTTTTATATCTTAACTAATGTTATAAATGCGAAAATGGGTTACGTTTTCACACGTTAACTATTCAACCGATCGTTATGAAATTTGGCATATATGCTAATGGTATAGATAACAAGAACATAGCGTAAAAAGTTACTGTTTCTGAAGGATAGTCAAATGCACACAAACGTGAGCAAAGCAGCGAGTAAAAGCTAGTATGTAATACAATAAAACTTCCGAGTAAGTAGAGTTTCAGTTTTCATTATAGTTGAAGTACACATTTGAGTTGCACAAATCCGATATCCAACCATAAGGTAAAACAACCAACCATGGACAGTATAAGCGATTTTTTTTTGTATTTGCTTTGTAATTTCTTCATTTTTCAATATACATTTTTTAGGATTTGGAGGTAAATGAAAAGCACTTTTCTCAATCAGTATTCAATGTTTAATTTCAGTTTAGTACTCAGTACAATAAAATATTATAAACAAACAACACTCCTACTTAGACACCATCAATGGACTGTAATATTCCAGTGTAAGACCCCCAATTATGGACATTATCTAATTATGAACAGCCATCAATGGACAATAATAATTCAGTGTAGGGCCATCCATTATGAACATCTAGTTATGGAAATAATAATAAAGTAAAGGGCAAAAGTATTGGTTATTAACGAAATGATTCTCTTTAAGCCAACTCGTCAGCTACGTTATTTGAATAAAATCTAACATTATTATCAATATCAGTCTTATATGTCGCCAATATTAAGCAAGATAAAACATCTTTGCATAATTATTATTCAAAAACGATTAAGTCATAATAGGACACAAACCTAAATTAAATGTCTATCACTACTATTATGGAAAAATCAGTTTCAAAAATCACGTTATTTTCCATTGTAAACAATCTAACAATATCATCCTTGCACAAATAAATATAAACAAACCTTTTTAGAGGTTAAATAGAAATTCCAAAATCAAAACATCTTATTCAATAGATATCAAGTCGTCTCTGAGTTTTCACAGAGACACAAGTATTGATAGATATATATCTAAAAATATTGTAACCCATAGTAGATAGTTATAGGAAGTCCCAAAAAGTAACAATATCTATAAACCTATAATTAGAACCAAAGGTATTGCAATTAAAAACTTAACATATAAATGGTAAATATTTTTCCATTTCGGGTACTTTAAAATAGCCCCTATTGTTGACGGTTTTAGGCTTTTGAATTTTTTCCATTATAGATCCCCTATTATACCAAATTTGATCTGGAGTGTCAGGCCACCGAAATGTATTTCCTCTTGATAGAACCATTGTACTTATTTCGTAGGTATTGTTATCAATATTTTTAATCATCCCAGGAAAGTATTCTCCTTCGTATTTAATTATAACATATGTATTTTTCTGTAGTAATTGCAAGGATATGTCTTTCAGAGGAATATTTTCATCTGATGCTAGTGATTCAGTTCTGTGTTTTGAGTGGTTTATCTGGTCTTCTTCAGACAACTCTAAATCTTGGTCACTTTCTTGATATGGTATATCATTTTCTTCTGCTGATGAACTAAATGATTCAATTCTCTTCCTTTTGTTGTTCCTAGTTTTTGCTACTTTCTTTTTATTTGTAACTTTCTTCGTTTCTTCATTTATTTTCTTTTTTATTAGTTGTTTTTCTTGTCTCTCTTTTATTCTTTTGTTTTTCTCTTCTTCCTTCTGTTTCTTTTCATTTTCTTTCTTGATCATATATGCTCTCCAACTCTCACCAGTGATTGCCGAAGGAAGACGTTCCTTACTACGCCTTTTTTTCATTTCTGGTTCTGGCCAAAATAAAGCACGTTTAAATGGCGATGGAATATTTTCCTCCATTACATTTTGTGGCTTTGAAGGCATGGGCTTGGATATAGTGTCATTTGATTCGCAATTCTGAACTTTATTAGGAGTAGTATACATTGACATCGTATTTGTAGTTTCTGTAACTGATTCAATATTTTCCTTTATTATATTTTGGGAGTTGTAAGGCAATGATTTCGATATAGTGTCGTCATTTGTTTCAGAAGTCCGAACTTTGTTCGTAATAGCAGGCACTGCCTGCTTGGCAATATCTTTTGTAACTATTTTCGATAATTCTAAAATGGATTCAGCTCTTCCCATGTCCTCTTCTTGTAAATCTGGATTGCCACTACCGGTAGCATTCATGTCTGTGCAAACTTGTGACGTACTTGGTTCAAAATACCTTCTCTGCATATTTTTTGTGGCGAACACTTTTGGTGGTTTCTCAGAGATTTGGTGAGAGACATCTAATACCTGTTTAGGTAAACTAGAAATTGAATTGTCGGCCACGGATGTCTCAGGTGTTTGTGGCGGCAATAACTCGGATTCACCCACATGTTCAGGTTCGAAAGAATTCATGATTTGTATTGATGGCTCCGTGATAGTTGCGGCAACTCTTAGAGGTAAATTTTCATTCAAATAGTGTTTATTTTTAGCCCAAATGGTATATAAGGACAGATCTTCATTGGGAAGCAAGTTCTCAACGTTAGCTCTGGGTGTATAGTACAGCCTCGTGAATAAATTCAATTTTTCATTTGTAAACAAGCTTCGTATTTCTGATTCTAAGGTATTCATAAACTGTTTTGTTGTATCATTTTTATTCTCAAATGCTGAGGTGGAAACAGTAACACGATTTTGTGAACTTATTTTGTTCATGTCGACGTATTCTGGACCAAATGGAAAAAGCCCACTTTTTCGAAATCCGTTTCTTATTGTATCTGTGGCAATGTTTCGCAAAGCTGCCTCAAAATTTGGAGCAAAATGCTCTCTTTTCATTGTTTGTTTTGGATTTTCCATTTTCCAACTCTTCACTTGATTCTGCCACGAAACCTTTAAAGGCCTAAAGACTGCAACGTCCATCGGCTGAAGTAGATGTGTTGAGTTAGGGTATAGAGAGATAACCTCAATCCCATTATCTTTACAAAAATCCGATAAATGTAGGGTCATGTGTGATCTATGACCATCTAAGAATAACATAACTGGTTTAGTTATATTATTTTTTTCTATCCATGGATTGAACACATTAGTAATGTATTCATAAAATGTTCTAGCACACATCCAGCCTGAATCTGACCTGCCTATGCACCAATCTTTTGGTACACTATTAGCAATTACGGCAGGTAAACGCTCATAAGGGTATACTATCATTGGTGGAGCTAAAACTCCAGCAGCATTACCAGTAACCAACACAGTTAAATTTTCTTTTTCATCTCCTGATGCTGTATAGACATTTTTTTCACCTTTGCGTACTATGACTCGTCCAGCTTTTGGTTGTAAGTAGAATGCGCTTTCATCAGTATTAAAAATTCTTTCAGGGTCATTTATTATTTCAAGCAAGTCTTTATTTTCAAGGTAACCTTTAATTACTTCAAACCAACGAAGTATGTCATCCTCTGTGACTTTATCTCTTGCTTTACTTAAATTTTGCGCTGTGCGTTCAGAGAGATCTGGATGCCTTTTTTACGAAGAGTACCACTTTTTTCCCGGCCGATTGTTTGTAAACGGGCAGGAATCTAAATTTTTCTCACATATTATTTTTTGGACACTATCTAGCAATTGTTCTTTGGTCACAGGGAAGTGTTTTTCAGCCATAAAAGCTATCCATCTAACGAGTACCCTTTCTTCCTCATATGTAAGTACAGTAGCTGGACCTAGATTACAATCAATAGGACTTTTCCCGGTGATTTTATTATGTAAAGTTATCCTTGGGACTCCGTATCTTGTAGCGGCAACAGATATTTTCTCTCCCTTTCTTACTTCTTCAATAGCCTTGGCCATTTGTTCTTTTGTGTAGTCTTTTCTTGGTGCCATTTCTAGGTTGAAAATAAATTTGTGTGTATTAGAAATACGTTGAACCGATTATAGACACCTAGTCATGGACAGAATGTCTATTATTGGATAGACTAATAATTTATTGCAGATTTCTAGAGAAACGTGAAGATATAGTAGAATAAACGTACGATACATTAAAAAAAATAAAAATAACGTAGTTCACTTTATGGACACTCTGTCCATGATTGGGTGTACGTGCTTGAATAATATCCAGTTATGAAAACCGGTACTTTTAGGGTTAGAATAACAATGACATTTTGGGTTATATTATAAAAGTAATCTATTACTATTGGTAAATCACTAAATAATATGAATTTCAACAACGACGATACACCTGACACAAAATAAGATGTTAAGTGTACTTACTTGCATCGCGATTCTTATAATAAATTACGATTTCCAAGACCAAATGACACCGCGTAACTAACAATCGTTATGGCCGCAATCAAAATGGTCGTCGGCTGTCAAAAACAGTCGGTATGACAGCTCAAATGTTGGTGCAACTGATCGGTGTTGACATTAAAAAAAAAATACTGTGCGTTTGCTTAATTTTGGAGATAAATTCAAAAAATGTCCATGACATGTCCGCGTCCAACATAGGTGCCATTACCTTATCTGCTATCGCTTTATTCTTGCGAAATACGTAATTAAGGGGCCGTTTTATTGTAATCGCTGCCCATTTGTAATCCTTTGTTCGCCGTAGTACATGCAAAACAGTTTATGTAAATCTCAAAACAATGTAACACGGATAACCTCTGTACGATTTGTACAACTTTGTAAAAGTTATGATAGATAAGTAAGGTTTTATGTTGAATATATATTTTTTATGTTATAACTTTAACCAAAACCTCATTGTTTTCGCTTTGTGTGAAATAACGTCTGCTCATTTTTTGCTTATTTGCACAGACCAGTCGGCATAAATAAATCGCAAGTCTGTAACCGAAGTGCAGAAGAGATTTTATGGACAGAATTAGAACGTAGGTACAGTATAGAATTATATTATACTAGTATCGGTCTACGGTTCAGTAGACGTTTTCTATGCAGTATTCTTTTTAATTTTTGTTCTTTTGGAATATGGATATACTTCATGATTTTTAAAAGTATTATTGTTTATTTGAATAGGCTTTAATAGGTATTTTAGAATGACATATATGTATACTAGCGGGCCCGGCAGACGTTGTCCCGCCCTGATTATGAAAAAAATCTTAACAAACTATATACTAAAACGTTCCTCATCAATCGCTCTATCCGTCGGTGAAAATCCGTTCGGTAGTTTTTGAGTTTATCGCGAACAGACAGACAGACAGACGCGGTAGAGGACTTTGTTTTATACTATGTAATGATATATGTACTTTCTATGTACAAAATGTCATAAAACATTTTATAAAATTACATTTTTTAAACATTCTATTTATGATTTGTAAAAGTATAATTGATAATTTTTATGGTCTATCATTTCTGAATAACATAAGCTTCAATCCGGTACCTATACAAAGTTTTATAAAAATCTCTAAAGCCGTCTTTAAATTAAACCCAGACAAAAAACAGACAAAAAAATTTAAACGTCACATTATGTTACGATCATTATTTTGGAGTATAAAATCTTCTTTTAATTAATGTTGAAAATTAACATATTAAAAACTGTAAAAAACTTAAAAACATATAAAAATGTATAATTTGATGAATTTAATGAATACCTACATTTGTATACGTTCTCGTTAATTGTAGGAGTATTAAATAAAAATATTATTATATCCAATGAAAAATGCTACCGAATTGGTGTTACCGAAGTGGAAAAACGCATGATAGGTCTTTGGTCAGTTTGAAAAAAAAAGTCTTTGGCATAGTATAAACAAGTTTTATTTTAATAACTAACGTTAAGCTACAGTATTATTAATTGGGAAGTCTGCACAAGTAGCCAGTGAATTCATTATTTTTAGTTTAATTTAAAATATACTTAGTGTTAGTTCTTTACAATGTCATTTTAGTATTTTGACTATTGAAAACAATGACGTCCATTTGATTTCGGAACCATTATAATTAATGAAACTCATTATAACAGAAAATATTGAATTTTGAAAACAAGGATGACTTTAATCTTCCATAATACCTTTTCACTAATAAACAACACAGTAAGAAGTTGAGTTTATTTACTAATACAAAAACGTATCCGTCAACCTGTGTTATAAACGAAACTAACATTACCCGTCTCAATCTATCACGTGGTCAAACTAAATAGCGTTTGTTAAAAGAAAAGGATAGACGCTGTTTGCCCGTGGTACGTTCTCGTTTTGATTCCTCTAATCTTAATATATATATTTCTTGTGTGCGTGTGTATGTGACTGAACTCCTCCTAAACGACTGGACCGATTTTGATGAAATTTTGTGTGCGTATTCCAGTGGATCCGAGAATGGTTTAGATTGACAATTGGACCCGGTAGGTGGCGCTGCAGTTGACTTTTAGGATTTTTTTTTATTATCAAGGCAGGACAACGTCCGCCCGGTCCGCTAGTATGCTATACTATATTAATTTCCATTGTACTTGTCTTGGTAATTTTTTGGTAGTAATTCGTGTCTATATTGTTTAATAGTTACACAGGTGTGGCTATCAATATTAGTCATCGCTCCAGATGAATGTTTATAATGTTGTTCATTGAAAACATAAGACAAAATACATGACGCGAGTGCGATGAACGAGACTTTAACCCAAACTTCATTAAAGCTATTGTCTTTTATACACTTTATTCATATCAATTCGTTTATTAAATACTAGCTTCTACCCGCAACTTCGTCCGCGAATAGTTACTTTGTGTCAACGCTAACACGCAGCGGAATATCTCAAAAGGAAAAAAAACCCCGATTTTAAAACATTCTTCATTGTTGCTCAGCTTCCATTAGTCTTCATGTGATAATATATAACCTATAGCCTTCCTCAATAAATGAGCTATCTTTAAACTTCAAAGAGTTTTTCAAATCAGACTAGTAGTTTCTTAGATTAGCGCGTTCAACCGAACAAACCCTCCAACTTCATATAATTTTCGTACAAATAAAATGATAGAAAGCTGTAATTCGTACGCGCAACATTCAAAAACTACAAAATGGAATTCGATCTATTTTATTTTTGGTTTTGCTTCTTAGATATTTGGTCTTAATTTAAAAAAATAGTTTCATTTAATATTAAGTTATTAAAGTTTTAAAAGATTATGGTTTTTATAAGCACTTCGTATTCAGCGACCTGTATTCTTGTTATGCGGAAGCGGGGAAGCCGGTATAGTACTCATATTTTTCCTTTATAAATAAAATTAAGATAATGAGGGACGTAGACGAAGTCAGGGGTGTCAGCAATCGTGCAATGAAATTAATCAATTATACAAATACTGGCGGTCCCGGAGGATGTTATCGCGCCCTGATAATAAAAAAAACCTTGACAAATGATACACCTAAACCTACCTCATGAATCACATTGTCTACTGGTGAAAACCGCATGAAAATCCGTTCAGTAGTTTTTGAGTTTATCGCGAACATACAGACAGGCAGACGTGGCAGACGACTTTGTTTTAGATGTAGTGATAAATGAAAACGGTTTATCCCAAAATTTATTGTAGTTGAAATATAATATAAATTTAAAATATCCATAATTAATCAACATAATTCTGTTTCGAAATATAACCAAGAATGGAAACTGTTATAAGATTCATCATTAAATATAAATTATCTTATATTTTTATGTGGTTGAAGCTTACATGAAAATAAAATAGATAAATGTCATAGTAATAGATTATAGACATACAAGTTATGTAAGTTATTTATCTCAGTTAATATAACAAAGAACTTAAGTAAATTAATTAAAAACTACTACATGATAAGATCTCCAAAAACTTCTCTTTAACCATTCAATCACTTGTAATGCATCATTTCTTGCGTATATGGTGAGAAATATATGTACAAATATAATAACAATTGTATATAATATTTCAGATTCCTAACTATATTCGAGTCGAACTTTATTATCGCAATTGTATACACATTTTGTTAAAAAATGGTTCTTGGTTTATTAATTTTGGATCTAAATAATATGTTACAGTTGTTCTTAATGTCGTTGATTCAAGCAATTATAACGAATAACGTTATTATCACAACAACGTGTTTAATTATCGAAGAGTCGCGAGCCGTAGGTGTTGTCTCGCTCTGTTTCACTCACGCATGCGCTATTGACACCATAATAACAGAAAATCAGACAACTACTCTTAATTTTTATCTTTCTCTAACGAATTTTGCACTTATCACATTGAATATGTATTTTGATTCCTAGTCAATTTATAGTTATAATTTATTGCAATAGAAAAGTTTTTATGCCTTAGAGTGTTTTATGCACTATCCAATTCGCTAAAGGACAGAGAATAGTAGGTAGATATCTTCTATATATCCGTATAAATAAATACCTTACGTTACGTTCCGTTACGTACCTTTTTCTCCTTAGTTTGCTGACGGATTTTCTTTATTTTTTTTTAATAGTTATTGACGAATCGCAGTGTTGTCAATAAAAAAATATATAAATAGTATTTTGCATACTAGTCACTACAATCTATAATGTTAGTAGGTATTTTATTGTACGTAGAGTACGTTTTTAACATTTAGAAAAAAAGTATAACGAGAATAAAACACTTTGTTCCCCTTTTTACAGTCGAATTTCGACCACTTTATATAATTTCATACCATTGATATATAGCTTTAATCCTCGGTTTTAATAACATTTGTATGGCTTATTTCAATCATAATCATAGTTACGTTTTATTAATCATGTTATATGAAAAAAAGAGATGATCTCTGTTAAACAAAAACTTAATACAACTCCTGTAATTTAGTAATATAATGATGATAATTAAAGAATTTCATATTAAGTTATTGTAGAAACGTTGGTAACCCTACACATTTCTAATGACGTCACGCGCAAGCGCGCAGGATGTTGCGTACACGCATTCGAATGTATTATTTTTCTAACTTTGTTCTTGGGATTATTTATAAAGGGGCTATAATTAATTTATTGTTAATATTGTTGTTTCTTTATTCAGCGACCGACTGTTAGAGAATTCACTTGGTAAAGAAATAAATGTACTTATGTTTTTGTTTCTGTTTATATTTATTTTGCAATAGTGATCCGCAGAGAAACCCCTTCATCACTAAATTATTGAACTCTTCTCCGATTTGTGTTTTAGTTAGATTCGCCACTTTTTCTTACGACGGTAATTAGTAGAAGAAGAAAAAACAAGGCGAGGCAGTCAAAAGGACTGCCGATAGAAGTGAAAAGACAAAACAATGGAATAACTGTGTTCTCATTTGAATTTAAAATTAATTATAGTCAAAATTATTTAAATTTATTATTTGTATATTAGAATTATTAACATTGGTCTGGTTTTCACATCTATTGGCACTCGGAGTAATAATAATTATAAACATTTTCATAAAGTTTATTAAGCGATCAAACATATGATGAGCTGCAAAAAACCAATATTACAATGTACACAGGTCGCTATACTATACGTCGCTAGTGTGACGCAAGTCGTGCAAGCTCAATACGATCGGTCACGCTTACCAGCATGTCATGACGCAAACTGACAAGTTTATCTCCTGCCAAAAAAATACTGCTCAACGCCGCCTAAAGATGTTTTCACTTCAAAAAGAGATAATTGCTCCATATGTCTCAGTTAACTCTTTGTACGTAGTAATTACCCAGACCCTTGGCTGTTGTAGTACAAGACGTGATGATTCCCACGACACTAGTTCGATAATAACACATCACTGAACCGCTGAATGGTTGCGCAAAACGCGACCGCACAAGGTCTGTGTATACGTGTGATTATTACAACAATACAAGACTTGAAAAAAAATTAAATTTTTATTACTTCATTCTGTTGTATCTACTCTATTGCATAGATGAGCATTTTATATATTCCTCAGGTTTATAATTCATTCGTTCATTTTTTATTATCAACGCTAATGAATTTATGCTATAAAATGATTTTATTTGATCGATAAAGGAGTTAGTTTTAATTACGATTCAAGTAATATACAGAAAGAGAAGTTTTAAATGAATAAAAAGATGGGATAAAGTTTAATTAGGTGTCTATGAAATAGATTAATTGCTAAAATTAAATTTACATATAAATAAATAAATTTGAAGAACCCGTTTGTAATGTCAAAATTTACTACTAAATTTATTACTTTACTGTAACAAAAAAAAAAAAACAATTTTTCGTCTGTCTGTTTGGTCCGGGTAATCTCCGAAGCGGTTGGACCGATTTTGACGTAATTGTTACTGGCAGATAACTGATGTTATAAGGAATTTTTATTTAATTAAATTTTTAATTAAATATTTATCTTAGAAATGTGTGTATTATAGAAAAACTAAGGGTTTCGTGTAAATATAAATTAGTTTTATAGAGATACTTGACTTCTCAACAGTCATCATGAAATGTTTCACATAAGTCATCAGGCTTACAGAAACGGACATAAGGTACCTTTCATTCAACAAAATGATCGCTTTAGACAAGCGAAGCCGCGAGCGAAAACCAGTAACTCAATAAATGAATAATGACAGCCGAACAGATTATTTTGCATGATCCATTATGATTACAGTCGTTGGAATTGATGAGCCATTTAAAAATGAAAACGATACTTCATGATTCACGGTTCTGAAAAAAAGACTAATTGCCGCCGTTTTAACCGAGAGATATAAAACTTTTTAAACATCAAATTGTTATAGTAAGGAGGTAGCATTTATTTTTACTTAACTTTTTTAATATTTATTAGGTCGAGAACTAAAAAGGCTAAGAAGCGATGCCGTAAATAATTTAAAATAATAAACAACTGTTTGATACATTTATACCAAATAGTTAATACTTTTTCGTAGTTCTCATATAGTTAGGTACGCGGATGTTTTGAAATCTGCGGATTAGATTATAACGCGTAAATAGGTCATGGCGTTCTAGGGTGTCTGTGAGCTCCATTTATTGTTTATTGCTACAGTTACTCACTCACCTATTTAAAATATGCTTCCCGTCACTATGCCGGAATTTACCTATTAATGTTTCTTCCTTACGTACATACGCTTAAAGCGAATCGTTCTTTGTTCCATCCATTATAGAAACGTGAACACTTATTTCAGAAGAACGTCTATATTAAAAAAAGTGGAAACTCAAAGTAATGTAATATAAACTATATTCTTTTTTGAATTTTTAAGTTAATTACAGTGTGGATCATTTAAATTTTATAATTTGTAAATTGAAATTATTAATATTCGTCTCTTTGTCACATCTATTGGCACTCCGAATAATAATCATACACTTTTATACACAGTTTATTAATTCATCAAAAATATGATGGATTGCTTAATCTCCATATAAAATATCAATATTAGGTGTACATAGGCTCTTATACTACGAGTTATTAGTCTGATGCAAGCCGCACAAGCGCAATACGGTTGGTCATGCTTACTGCATGTCATGACGCGAAATTATAATTTTATCTCCAAATTAATCTATAATATGGTGGACGTCGGTATTAGGGCAAGAAAGTGATTGTAATATTCTGTTTTTCAAATTAGATTTATGATAGTATTTTGTAAGATATTATTATATTTATAAGTTATTTTGTAAGTGGTTATTGCATGTAGTATGGACGAGGGTGGCATGTTCCCTTTGAACAAAAGAGAATAAAAAAAATCTCCTGTTAAAAAAAAAACCGCTTAACGTGCCTAAAGAAATTTCCACTTTAAAAATCAATTCCGGACCTGAAAAGGCGCTTACGAACGTCAACACTACCACCGATTCGGAAAATAACCGAGTCACCGAGAAGGACCGTCAAGAAACTCTATCTGGTTTATCTTATCATGGTACTATTACTTTATTAATTAGCGAACGTTACACCTAACATTAATTAAATAAAAAAACAGTAACATAGTTAAAGGCCAATTGCAAGTCTTCACTTATAAAAATAATCTTTCATAGAAATCTTTTCATGCATATTGTACTAAAACGGACTCCTAGGTGGCGCTGCTGCATATCAACTTTTGTAAATCATGAAAATGTATGCATGTAGGTATTTTAACTATATAAGAAATAACAGTTACAACAACTGATATCTAACGCGTGCGAAATCACGGGCACAATTACTTTTAATATAAATATCGAAGCAGATACTTCTATACTTTTATATTACACCATCAATTGTACAGTGTAAACTTTGAGTTTACCAACATCGCTTATTGTATGCAAATACATGTAATGTAAATGTAAACATCGTTTATCATCTAGATTTAATCCTAATTGAATTGGGATTCAATATTTTTAGGGTTTCGTGTCCAGAAAATGAACCTTATTGCTAAATATACGATACGCATCTTTGTTTCTTTTCGGGTTGTGCAGTTCCACCGGGGGATTTCAGAGCGAGCGCGGAAGGCACTCAGCAGAGTCGCAACTAGCTTGGTGATAAAGCGATCGTACCTCGGCTTAAGGCATTGCCTTCCATACAAATTTCGCCGCCAAAATTATCGTTGGTCATATTAACCGTTTGGAATCTTCTCCGAATATGTATTACTAGCTTCTGCCCTCGACTTCGTCCACGTGGAAAATAGTTACTTTGGCCTAACGCTAACTTTAACGCGCGACTTCGTTTACGTTGAAATTAATTTTAAATAATACGGACGTTATGAAGCTATTTTAGGTACATACATGAGGCTTATATTGGTAAGAGTGGAACATTAAAACGTTCGGTAAAAGTCAGCGGAAGCTCTCAGAGGGAAAAAATTGGAATCGAAATTCTTCATTGGTGCTTCGCTCCCACTGGTCTTATATATATAGCCTCCCTCGATAAATGAGCTATCTAACACTGAAATAATTTTTCTAATCGGACCAGTAGTTCCTGAGATTAGTGTTATCAAGCAAATAAACTCGTAAGCTTTATAATATTAGTGTAGAAGTATAGATTATGAAGTATGTTATTACAAAATAAGAAATATTAAATATATATATATATATGCAAACATCACACATGTACGTTACTCCATATTTACAGACCAGGATGATTTTAGTATTTAGCATACATAAGTTTATACATACATACACATATACATTAGGGAACTAAATAAAAAATATTTTTATTTTACAAATAAATAGCACGGAGCAGGAACCCTCTGTCCGCGAAGCCGTCTAGCACTTAGCCGTTTTTTATGTGTTTACGTCACTATGAACGTAAAAACTGATATACCGAAGATCGTTAATGTCTATTTGTATTTGTAAATTATTATTATTATATATTTAAGCTACAGTAATAAACAATAAAGTTATTGACCGAAAAATTAGGAACAAGAAAAAAGTTTTCGGACAAGATATTTTAATCCAAACTCTAAGGTGCACCACATAGGCTTCAGGAGAAAATTCAGTACAAACTGTATAAGAAAACGATATTAAAAACTTCTGTATATTTTACCCAATACCCGTAGCCAATATAATCTGTTTATTTCTCAACTAATATTGATCGCATAGTGTAATGGCCACTTCCCATATAATCTACATTATCAGAACGTGTTTGATTAATGAATATTCAATTCACCTATTCTCTTTAATTTATCGGTGTTCATAATACTTGTTTGCCAGTTCGGCACTAGTCTGACAACTGACCTAGATATTTCATCTAAATAATAACTTAATTTTTATGAAACAAGAACTAACAACGTTGTATACAGTTTTATAGGAAGATTTATAACATATTGTAATAAAATAACAAACAACACCAGGAAACATGCTTGAATCTTTGACATAATATATAACCTTACAATTCCTCATTTGATAACACTTAGATAAGATATGTGAGAATTTTATTTGAATTCGAGTATTTGAACGTACAATTTCGCTTATTATAGCATCATATGTATATATATAAAAGATATTTTATTTGACCTGAATAAGCAAACAAATTTATATAGCAGTAGTAACCGCAAAAAATGACAAGAATTTAAAGTAGTATATAACGTCCAGGAATAATGTAGCGATATAATATTCGGGAAATAATTTTCAGAATCAGATTAGTAGTTTCAGAAATTACCACTTATATACTTGAGAAGCTTATCTCATTAAATATTAGTACACTAAGAAATTCTTAGAATCTTATTACGCTGACGGCGAGGACAGCTGCCTTAAATATTGAATATTTCACGACTAACTGTTATATTTCACATAAAGTGAGAAATAATTTGTCATAACTCATAACATAATTGTGACTTGGCACTACTGCAATTTTTTATATGATATGAGTTAATTTCCTCATAGTCATTTCAAATTTTATATTCTAATATGGTACTTTACTATCTACTATAGAAGTTTCTTGCTTTTCCTTTGGAATATAGCAGGCTTTTATTTATCGCAGTAAATTAACAGTAATAAAACAATTTAGTTCCTATGTTATACGGTTATATTAAAATAACTATATTATTCATGTTATATACTATGCTTACATGATTTTTTTTAGTGTATATAGGACATGCAGTATGCATCGCGTCTGTTAAACGCAGGTTTGATTGTCTGCGGTGTAATTCGCAACAACTTCTTACCTAAAGTAATATCGTTGTTTTTCTTATTTTTAATAAACCCTCGAGAATTTTTTATTTGTAATAATTCTGATAACATCCTTTAACTTAATCGGACAAGCCTTCAGGTGAAGAGAGTTAAGGAAAGAGCAACGCGATAAAACCCAAACACAGCGGCAACTTGCACATGGATAGACGTATCTCATAACACTGAAGCTCCGTAAATGGATCGAAAGGGGCTCGTTAACACAACACTTTGATATACAAACCGGAACGCCAATTGTACGTATCTAGAAGAGGAATTCCAATACTGTCTATTTTTGGTATACCCGGTAAAACAGGGCCGCTAAATGTTTAAACTAATTTCGTCTCTGAAAAAAGTATAGTTACTATTATATAGTTACAGTTATTTAAATTAAATGAAAACGGAGACAATTTACATGTATATATTATGCCTATACAATTATTATAATATTTACGAATTATACAACTTTAATTAAATTTTGTATTAATGCTCAGCCTGCAGACATTTTATCGCGGAATTATACAAATACATATTTAAACGTTTCTCGCAAATATTTTATACGAAACGACTAATTGCCTAATGATTTATACGATATTGGAAAATAAATTTTATAAAAAGTAGCTTTTATTTTAAATCTCTTCTCGATTTAATCCTTGCGTTCGTAATGATTTTTTTTATAATATATCTCAGCGTATTATGGTATTTAGGTGATGCGTACACATTGTGCTGTATTCCGATACCTCTTTTAGAAAAAGTCTGGTTTATAAATGATATTAAAGGTCTGCCGGTCTACACAAATCACGTAAATCCTACTGAAAGATTTTGGTACCAGTTTTCTTATTTTTAATTCATAGATATTTAGGTAGTAATCTAAAAAAAGTATCACGTAATTTTTATCATTACATAGTATAAAACAAAGTCCCCTACCGTGTCTGTCTGTCTGTGTGTCTGTTCGTGATAAACTCAATAACTACGGAATGTATTTTCATGCGGCTTTTACCAGTCATCATTATGTAAGAGACCCACTGCAGCCCACGACATATTGGCGATTTCAAACTCTGAGAAATCTATAGTTCTATGTTTTCCCACATAAAGCGGTACTACAAGAACATCTCTCAGGTTCAGGTTTCCTCACGATGTTTTCCTTCACCGTCAGCCGATAGTGTTACCGTTTTATATTAGTAAATGTACGCGAACTCCAAAAAATTCGTTGATACATGCCGGGGTTCTAAACTGCGATCATCGAAATGATATTCCACTGGTTAAACCACTAGACCACCACGACTTTTATAGTAGATAGGGTGATTCACGAGGAACGTTTAGGTACATAATTTGTCTAGTTTTTTTTTATTACCAGGACGGGACAGCGTTCGCTGGGTCTACTAGTTTAATATGAAGATATGAAAGTTTTAATAAGCAATACGCGTTTCTTTTTAATTTTTTGTTTATATACAACGTAGTAAACAACGCAATAAACAACGCAGAAAAGTCGTGGGTATCAGATAGTTAGAAATATAGTATATAACTCTGAATTTATATAAGTAGTATTACCGACAAGGAAATAGAAACGTGCGCAGCATTGCTTCCCATTAATTACCGTGCATGTGCCGATGCACTCTTAGTGTACACATTGAAAAATATCATTGCATCTGTACGTTTAAAAGCGCTTCACACTTAAATAACTTGATCAACTCTGAACGACCAGATTCAGCTGAAAAGTTAATAATTAGCTGACGTCCTCCCGCTTCGTTGGAAATGAAAAAAAAAGGTAGAAGGTCAATCGAATCGAAAGAATAAGTGGCGTAGGACTATATACGAAAAAAAAACCCCACCGAACGGTCACACGTTTAATAGTTATGTACCTAATGATTGATCCTTAAAAGAACTATATTTTAGTAGAAGATAGAAGAAGAAGGTTAGTTGTATCCGCTACTCTCCAACCGTTATTATTTGTTCCTTTTATTATTTGTCGTGATAAAATATTCTTTATGATATCTGCACATACCATGCATACCAACCATACCAACATTTCGATACCAACATGACGATCTGTAGAATAGTATAGAATTTCATATGTAATATTGGGACATAGTAAAATGGATTACATGCAATTTTTCTTCGTGAAAAAATACTTAGGTGTAAAGAAGCTTAAAAATCTCAACTATATACATGTATATTGTATATACATTATATACCAACACAGATGTTAATATAAATACATAGTTTATCAAACAGGTTGAACCATGCTAAATTGAGCACATTAAAATATACACAAGATAAAATTCAATGAAATATTAATGAACATAAAAATAAACATTAATAAACTTTGAAATCATAAACTGTTTATTCGATTAGGAAAAAAAGACACAAGTTATTAAATGGCTCGCAATTTAATTAAATTGAAAAGACACATGCACTTAAATGTCTCATTCGAACGGCTAGATTATAATTAACTAGCTGTGCCCGCGACTCCGTCCAATGTAAAAAAACAGTGATTAATAAAATCATCTGAATGTATTAAGTCCATTTACTTATCTACTTTTCTCTCGTACTTAAGTCGCGTCGTCATTACGTTAAAATTACAATAACTTTTGATAGAATGAATCGATTATTTTATCGTGAACACAGTATTTTAGCAGTGATGCGTGTTCAAACAAACAGACAAGCATTTCTAGACACCACCAACATTTTTTTTCACAAAAATCTAAAACGTACAGACACGTTACATTTACATTTTTATTATATGTATAGATTTCTCGTGGTAACCCTGCCGAATACCATTATATTTCCGCATGAATTCATTTAAATGTTTTCATTATACATTCAAAGCACGGTGCAACATATCTTCTTGTTGGATCTCCCTTCTCACCGGCAGCAAACAAGACGCGCGGCGGTTAAGGCACGTATTCACCATTTATAGCGATACATTGTTTGTAAACAATTTCACTATTGTCTATACACGTTTTGGATATATCGAGGAATTGGGGTAAAAGTCTCACACCATTTATTTAAGATCTTTGGCAGTTACTGCTGTTTATATAACCGAACCTAAAAGTCCGCAACTTGAGGCATAGATTTCTATATCTGAAGATGAATTAGAATACCTTATTGTTGCGCGAGCTTTGCTGTATCATACTTTTTTAAATATAATTTAAATTATTATTCTTTAATAATTCAATTAATGTTTAATAAAATGTAAAACATAAAAAGAGTTACTGTCCTTACAACATAGACATATATCATTGCGGACTTTTGTAGGCATTTGTAAGATGTACAATTCCGTCGCACATTATTTTAATGTATGTCGTAAGGCTTTGCGGTTTAGCTAACGTCACAAATGTACGTACCCGAAAACTCCCTCTTACGAGTTCATCAGTATACATTGATTTTTCTCTACTTCATATGAATATAATATTTGTGTATTTATACATATAAAAACCTTCCGGAAAATCTCCAAACCGTATTAAAATTGTATGTTTGTTGTAAACACAGATAAGCGGGGATAGCGATTTTTTACAATGTTGAAGTGAATTTTCTTACGGGAGGGTCCTGAAATTTTGATCCGCAACTTTTTTGTGTGACGAAAAATAGTAAACAATGTGTTGGGTAGAGTGTTGAAAACACCGGTTCTCGTCCGAACATTAAAGTTTTTAGCAACGTCCGGCTCGGTCAGTACTAACTAGGATGAGTGACCGCCTGGGAACAACGCGTGGCGTTGGCTTTTTGGTGTATAACACCTTTCCTCTCGGTTCCTGCATATCTCTTGTGGTAAAAGGGACAGAAATGTATTACAGGAAACCGAGAAAGCGCGCTTTATTTGATTTGACCAAAGAGAGCAATCGGTGGCGGAGAGAATCAACTGTGCACTTATCTACAGTTATACTGTTTTGTGTATAAAATGTCAGTTTATACCTATATATGTAAACTATATTAATAATTATATTTAATCAATTAAGCGTCTGACAAAGTTAATCATTCTTAAAAAAATACGAGTAAGTAATATGGACTTATTCAAATAAATATTTTACTGCGGATCTCTCGCTCGAAGGCTCGCTTGTAAGTACATTTTGTAACTGATCCAACACACTAACACAGATTGGTGTATCTTTATTTAGTGTTTCCCTGTAATACAAAAGCTTCCCTTCTGTCGTGTTACCTACTCAACCGATTGTAATGAAATTTTGCATACACATTCTAAATGGAACAAATAAGGACACAGGATGTTTATTTTCCAGAAAATATGTTTATGAAAGTTTATCAAAGAGAAATCGTGAGCAAAAGCTAGTTAAAAAATAATAAAATAAATACTGAGGATTTCCTTATTCCAGCCAATCAACACATATTTTTTCCAATAGTTATAGCCATCACGATGGACTGATGTCATCCGCGCGTGCTCACATTACGTGGACGTGTTCTATCTAAGTACGAACACCAAATTATTGACTTGATTTATTACTATGTCGATAATAGGACCTTGCCATATTTAGAATGCACAACCACATATTAATATTGAACATTACTAAGTGATTTATAATTCGTACTTTATCTAAAGACATTTGTATTAGCATTTCTAAAATTGTACCATTGTTTATTGATATAACTCATATAATATATTGTGTAGGTTTGCAAGCATATACTCGATGCGTTTCAAATGAGAACATAATCACGTTCGTGTCAGCTTCACTTACTACTTATTAAAATTTAACGACAAATATTAAGCATATTTTTACTAAATGAACAAAATTAAGTATTTTAATTACAATATACAATACCTAATGTTAACTACTTAACCGATTATTATTAAATTTTGTATATAAGTTGCCAGGTGTACAGAAAAGGACAATGTACTCTTTCCGACGGATTGATCAAATTTTAATTATCGTGAGTGAAGCTGCAAATAAAAGCTAATATATAAAAAAATACTGAACGTTATATCCAGGTATGTGAATAATTAAAATGTATATGATATATTATTTTAGATCAATATGGCGAAGATTAGCAAGAAATCGCATGGGAAATACGAAACAAAATGGCGGCTTGACAGTTATCTTCTTATTTACGTAATAGCAGTTTTTCATGAATAAAATAATTGTTGGAAATTGGATAATAAACGACCGGCTAGCTACTAAACTGAAAATCAATCATGAATACTAAGTTTAATATAATACCACCTTCTCTGGACAACTTATGATAAAACGTTAACGTCTAAAAATACAACAATCGTGATCCACAAAACAGAAGAGAAGCGACATAGTTAGTTTTTTTTTATTATTATTTAAACAGAATTAATTTACGAGTTTTATTTAAATGAATTGCATACCTATAGGACCTGATCTGATGCAACTTTGGTGAATCGTCACACGAACCTACCAAGATTTCTAAATTAGTTCAATATTCTTTATAGGTGACGCGCGAGTCGTTTCATTCTGAAGATAATGACAACAAAGGTGCGTGTAAAAACTAGTTTCGTATAAAAAATAATTGCAGAACTACTTCTACATACCTGAAATGTATATTGTTAGTCGTCATTTCCGATGATTAACATATCATCTATATAAATATTTACACCATTAAATAATAAATAATTGTAGTTATTTCATTATGTATGCATTTATTTGAAGTCATTTATGTTAATTACCCGACAAGAATTGTAAATAGCAGATTCATTGGCAAACCATCTATCATAAACACGCAGAAGCCTCCTGCGTGTCATCAACGACCTTTCACTTCCTCTTCATTACATGACACGTCACAACTTTAAGGATTAATTTCCTCTCATGATAGGCAAAACCGAGCCTATTTGAGTTCGAACACATATATAAAAAACGTGGTAAAATGGTATGTTTGAATACATATATGAGATCGTTAAACTCCTATATCGTTTGATACATCAAAAGTCGAAACGTTTAAGAGTTTTTGAAGTGAGAACTTCTTTAGTCGTTTTGAGCGATTTTTGGTAGGGGATAAACTTATAGGTTCGCGTCACCAATGACCTCGAAATGCTCGTGACGTATTGCGCTTTCCCAAGATTTACCTATTTTAATATCAACATCATCATCAGCCTGTAGGAGACCCACTGCATGGGGCATAGGCGTCTTTTCAAAGAAAGGTATGGGCATGATCACCACGCCAGCCTACGACGTATTGGGGGATTTCAAACTCCGAGAAATCCACAGTCCTATATTTTTTCCACGCACGGTAGTACTATAAGAACATATGTCAGGTTCAGGTTCGTTACGACGGTTTCCTTCACTGTCAGCCGATAGTGTTACCGATTTTAATTAGTAAATGTACGCGAATTCCGAGAAATTTGTTGGTACATGCCATGGTTCGAAACTGCGGACACCGGATTAATATTCCTAGTTTGCAATGGAATGGTCCTGTGAGAGTTTGTTCACTAGATATTATTTTTCGAAGACATGACTTCGGAGGTACTTTATTTGGTTGTTAGGAAAAATACTCAGCTTCTAAATTGGTATAAAAAATTTCAAATAATGAATTTCAATTTATTTGATTTAAAGAAACGATTATAGTACAAAGAGTGACCGCGTCGAGTCGTGGTAAAATCTTAAATAGTAAAAGAAGCGTTTCTTTGAACGTTTATTGTTGCATTCAATAGAACTTATAGTCACGATTGACTTCTATTATAACCTGACCTCTGATATTCATTCTGACTCGTGTTATTCAACCTTAGTTTTATATTTTTTGAACGATATTTCACGTTGCAAAATTAGAGGAGGGAATTACGCAATATTATAGTGCCGTTTACGTATCGTATTTCAGTGTTGGGTTTCCATTTGGCTTGCATATTCCTAGCTTGGTTCTACAGAATTAATGTCACAGTGCTCATTATATATACTGTATAATTAAATATATGTATTAGACTGAACGTTACGAATAATCACTGTATTCCCTTTTGGAGTTGTTCCAGAAACAACCTTAATGAACTGTAAACTATTTAATAATTACTCCCGACTCCTGAGAGTAATTCTAAACTTGAGTGGGGATTCCATCACATGTTAATTAATTTAATTTACTGTTAAATATCAATAATAAAGAAATTCTAAAATGTGCACAACTTACATTTAGCGTATGGTTTGTGTTTTAAATTTAATTTCAATGATTTAAAATTAATTTTTACATGCTGTCAATTGAAGTATATATTACGAGGCAACTGTTCACCTTTTTATTATGTTTAATTGTTCGAGTAAAAGTTCGCGGATCACTGATGAAGTATCTTTTGAGTCAATTGGTTTTTTAATTATTTGATAATGTTTTCTGTATTTATTCATCTTAATTAGCTTTCTCAAAAGTATATAAAATAATAAATTGCCGAATGTATGTAAACACATCGCTTTAAAACAGCTGCACCTATTTGACTAGCAGAACAAGAGTTGTATGAAAGAAAATGTTCCAAAAATTCTACAGAAAAGTGAAAAACTTGGGTTTTTCTTCTTTAATTTATGGCGCCATGTGTAAGCAATACACAATTCCGCGAATGTCATGTAAGTATAGAGTGTGCGCTGTCTGTGGCAGATAGTGTCATAAACGAAGGAGACCGAATAAAAAATGTAATTCAAAAACAAATATAATTAACTTGTGTTCAGATCTAGTTATTGTATGTTTCCCTCAAATATATATATAGCTAAACTTAGATACATATCGATTAAGAAATAGGCAATCTAATTAAACTTTGATTTTGTTAATTTTAATAAATACACAATAACAAGACGTGTATAATTAAAAAATATCTCCGTATAAAAAATGAGTGAGTGAAACAAAAGAAGAAAGGAAGACCTCCAAAAATATTGACAGACTGACGTTCAATTGTTCAGTTGCTATTTTATTTCATTACTGTAAAGGGAAGGTTTGATGTCTTTTTTTTCATTAGGAAATCCGTGATAAGTCGGACTGCTAGTTATAAATATAAATGGAATCAGTAAGCTTAGTATATGACATTCTACGCTTAAAAATTATATCGTAGTATCGGTCGATCTCAATCATAGACATTAATAGAACTGAACGATTTGAATGAACTATGTAAGTGATTTCCACGCGTACACTACAAGAGTAAATTTTCAGTTCAAGTGCACTATTTTAACGCCTGATTATCGTGATGTTATCTTTTATCATTATAAGATTCCTTTCATTATAATTCTTAGATTTAGGAAACATTACTCTAAGGAAAAATATTACTAGCCTGTATATTTATGCTCCTGTCTTCTAAGTTTTACTGATATTCTTAGTGTCCTAATATACAAAATAAAATATACAGATATGTCCTTCCAACAATAATTGGATAAGCTGCTATTATATATCCACAATATATTCAGATTTTAAAAGCCAACGGAACCTTTTGTTACATTTTCTGAAAGTCAAGGTGACTTGTTGGCCTTTTCGCAAACGCCGCGTATTTCCTGAATCGTAACTATTGACGGAAAGGCTAATTATTGAAAAAAAATATTCTGAAGTTCGTTAATACTATAACTAAGTTAAAGTTTTGAGGGAGCCCGTAATTCGGATAATAACATGTACAGTAGAGTCTCACTAATCTGGTTCTATTGAAAACCAGGGGGTGTCGGATTATTAGACTGTATAGAAAAACTATATAGAATTTTTGGAGGTTATACTGATACCGGTGTGCAAGGATGCAAGAAAGTAGAGAGGGTTGAGGGAAGCGTGGGCGTAGGGTGCCCATTGATATATAAAAACAAATCCAATATAATTTTAGATTATGCACTCATTTGAAATAGTCTCGCGTCGCTTGCGTCACGTAAAAACAACTTTAAATCATTCAGGTAAGGTCGAATTTGCAAAATAATAAGTTTATCGCAAAACAATAAACACGTTGGGGAGTTTTTGCGCAACGGTTTTGAGCGCTACTTTTATTCCAGACTGTGTCTTGGGTTTTTATATGTCAATGAGGATGCCGGATTTTTGGACGTATCGGACTACTGAAGTGCCGGATTAGTGAGAATGTACTGTAATAAATTTAACTATCCGTGTATTTTCGTCTAAGAAATGATGAAGGTCAATTTAACTCCATCTGACCGTCGTTGTACACGCAATGACCCTCGGATCGTTGACTCACGCCTACACACAACTATAATCAAAACAATGTAATAAATTCAATTTGCAAGTTTTCTGACTTCATCTACAACAAACGACAATACGTCCCACGGTTGTATACTTTGACGACGCGACGTCGTACAATCATTAACAATACCCAAGATAATATCCCGGACATGATTTCGCTCTTGTATATTCTGATAGCCATGTATTAAAAAAATGTATAAACGTGTTAGAAACAGACATGACCTAAAGATTACGACATCGTCGACTCATTACGATTCATCGTAAGCGATATAATATGATCGTTATTATTGTTAACTAGCGGTTATCCGTGACTTCGTCCGCGTGGAATCTAACAACAAATTTTTGTCAAGTGTGCGCGCAGGACGCGCAGTTTTCTGGACAGTACTTTTTAGCTTATTATGTTTACGCAGAATTTCTGTTCTAAAATATAAATAGCATAAGTTACATCTTATAGCTTATAGCTATGTGCCAGTAAAAATCGCGTCAAAGTTTGTCTAACCATTTCGATAAGTATTTTATAAACCCGTTTTTTTTATAAGTAATCTAAGTACCTTCGTATCTATTTAGCAAAAAAACTGGTTGAAGTTTTTGGGGGGATCTTATTCTGTCATATAGTGACATTTATATTTCTTCACAATCTTGTGTTATTTGGCTCTATATTTCGTAATATTGGTGGTGTTTTACGTAATACAGTTTGGTTATTGTGCACGAGTGAAGTGGGTGGAAAAGAATACCACGGAGTATCAATTCTGAGATGCCGTAAAACTCCTTAGAAAGTTCTAATTAGGGGCCATCATCTAGTCAGCACATGGAAATTATCACAAGAAACTTGTAATATTAATACCTACTCGATGGCAGTAATAATCTATAATGAAGATTGGTTCTCAAAAATAAAGAAAAGAGCTTTTATTTTGACATTACAAACATACCCTGCAATTTTAATTACCCGTGTAAAACTTAATGATGTTTTACGTAGTTTATATACAGGCTTTTTGATTAATTTCACTTTCCATCATTTATTTTCCAACTAGCGGGCCCGGCAGACGTTGTCCCGCCCTGATTATAAAAAAAAACCTGGACAAATTATATACCAAAACATTCCTCGTGCATCACTTTATCCGCTGGTGAAAACCGCATAAAGATCCGTTCAGTACTTTGTGAGTTTATCGCGAACAGACAGACAGACAGACGCGGTAGTGGACTTTGTTTTATACTATGTAATATGTACTATGTAGTGATTAGTGCGATTTTTACCTAATAATCTGAAACTAGTGTCCGTCTCATCGTAATAATTTCCTATGTACTTTCTATATTAACCATTATAATGCTGTAAAGTGTGTACATTCAACTTCAAGGAGGTGAATTAGCTAACATATTATTACTAATGAATGTCTAATTAATTTTTCTTTCTGTTAAAAAACTAACTCAACAATATGGATTACTGTAGTGGTAGTGTAGTATTATTTATATTGTTGAAGTATAATATGTAAGTTGCAAATCTGTCGCAAAGCATCTATTGTTGTGTTCCCGCAGCTGTTCTTGAGAGCCAGCTCCCCTCTACGTTAAACATGTTTAGCGTCTTAAATCATAACGTCATTTAATATCAGGCGAAAATTTGATTAAAAGTTAAAAATCATGTGTTAAAAAATATTATGTGAAAAGTACATATATTATTATATTCTATAATAGACAATCATCATCTTCTTACCCTTATGCCACCTAAGTAGGGTTAGCACAACATGTTTTCCTTTTCCACTCTCGCCTATCAAATGTCATCTCAGTATCTATACCTTTTACACACATATCATTTTTCACACAATCCATCCATACCTTTTTCGGTCTTCCTCTACTCTTATATCCATCGACCATCATACAAAAAGCTTTTCTAGTTGCATGGTCTTCATCTCTCCTCATAACAGGCCCATACCATGCTAACCTATCACTCCTCAACTTATCTGCCACTGGTGCTATTTTCAAACTTCCTGTGATATATTCATTCCTAATCTTATCCGTGCTAGTTACACCACACATCCACCTTAACATTCGCATCTCTGCCACATGTAGTTTTCTCTCATTCGTCGCCCAGCACTCAGACAACATGACAAGTCTACGCACTGGTCTGTCTATTCTATAATAGATAATATACTACAGTATTATAAATCAAAAACTAAAATTAATAATGGGTTTTATCCAACAAAAAAAAATAGTAAATCGTGTAGTAATATGTTTTTCAAATGAGTGACGCGCGAAAAGAATTTATTTCATTTGAATTTTATGTGACTCAAAAGCTTTTTGCAATTCTTACTGTAAAGAGCCTTTGTAGAAGATTAAATTACTTACAAAAAGCTCTACCTACAAAGCTTTCTAGCAATCTCGTAAAAATTCATTTTTAATTAAATAAAATTGGTTTCTATATTGATCAAACTGCGCAAAGGAATATTACTTTATGAAAACGTGCAGCAAATAAATAAACATAACATTATAAATATATTCAAAGATAATCAATTTCTATATAACATCAGTAAATAAGAATTGATCTGATATTATTTATATCCTTATTTCTTGTTGTGTATCAAGTTAGTTCGGGCGGATCATGACCTTAGAAAACCGGTCGCAGACTTGCGAATGATAGCTTCAAAATATAATAATAATTTGTATTAATTTGCGACAAAAACCAGATAGCGCCGACGCTGTTGTTTCATAGTCAATTATTTCGATAAAATTAATTTATTTTTGTCTTTGTAGAATAATTTATAATACTATTTTTATGAACTAACTAGCTGATACCAGCCTGCGTCGTCAGCCATCTGAACAATATATACTAGTGGAAAAAATTGAGGGATAAAAAATCCCAATATTGAGCCAATTTTCGAATCACTCCTTCGTTAGAAATAGTCATACCGGAATTTAAAAAAAAAACAATTCGAAACTTAGTTTTTACTTTTGGGATGAAAAAAAATTGTGCAATGTGTCAATCACTCAATCGCAATGAATGCCGCGAAACATATTTTATATTTTTCGGTTTTGTTTTCTTGTCCACGGATTTAGATTTTTTTTCCAACTTGTGTACCAGATAACTTGTTTATATAGCTTTAATTTCCTTTTTTTATAATCGTTAATACGTCCATTTCTCGCGGATGAAAAAGGATAATTTTGTCCTTGACCATCCAAATCACAGCGACCAATGATTACACAACGAATTAATGGTGGGTTTTGGAACATTGATTTTTACATTAATTTAAACAGTTTTATTGAAAAAAAATGTGAAAAAAGCTGAGAAAACTGCAGTGGGTCTCACACAGGCTGTTCTGATGTCACTGAGATTTACAGGGCACCTAATTTACAGGCATTTGTCTTATTGTCTTATTATTCGCCAAGTCGAATCAACATAATGAGATAGTTTAGGATTCAGTGTGATAAATCTAATCAAATCAAATCAAAAATTCTTTACTCAATTTAAACCGTGAGAAGGCACTTACGAAATTCAAAACTACCACCGGTTAAAACAACCCAATCATCATGAAGAACTGGCAAGAAACTCGATCTGGTTTATCTTTTCATCAAACATAACACAACACATAATATATTTTTACGAACATACATAGTCATACGTATATAGATAGATAGATAGGTATATATAGATAGATAGGTATATATAGATAGATAGGTATATATAGATAGATAGGTATATATACATAGATAGGTATATATAGATAGATAGGTATATATAGATATATAGGTATATATAGATAGATAGGTATATATAGATAGATAGGTATATATAGATAGTTACATTAGTTTTTGGCGGATGCACAGAGAGGGGCGTCAGTTCCAGACGTCACCATCGTTCACATATTGATCCATCCTATAGACATTATAACCCGGTTCACATGGTGCTTGAACTCACTATCTGACAAATCGGTAACGTGCTTTGGTACTTTGTTATAAAACGTAACACTATTACCTAAAAAACTGATATTGGTCTTAGTGAGCCTGTACATGGAATAACCAATTTGCAATTGTTTCTAGGATTTACATTATGTCAGTCTTTTAAGTCTGTTGGCTATTTTAGTAGAAAATTGTGTACGGCACGACATAATAACCTTATATTTCTGTCTTCCTACATATGTTACCATTAAAGTCCAGAAATCAAATATTCTATAAGTTATCAATGTTAGCGGTAAAGTTTGTAGGTAAGCAATTAAATAAGCTGCTTATTCCTTAACCAAGGTTACTTTAATTACTTTTATTTACTGAGAATATGTTTTTTTTTATTGCTTTGTAAATCAGTAGCGGGACAGGCAGCGTTATCCCGATTTGATATTTAAAAAAAATTACAAATTATATACTTAAATCTTCCACACGAATCACTTTATCTACTGGTGAAAACCACATGAAAATTCGTTAAGTAGTTTTTGAGTTCATTGCGAACAGACAGACAGACAGACGTGGCAGAGAGGACTTTGTTTTATAATATGTAGACGCAATCATACTTACATAGACGGTTGGGCATAAACAAATATATAATGATGATAAATATATTGTTTAAGCGTCCCAATAAATAATAAAGTTTTGAATCCATTAGAAATTGAAATATTATTCGTCGTTAATAATTGATTAGTTCGCGAAATATGACTCTGTCACGGCACGAGTAACCTAGATTCAATTTTCTGCAAGGTAATCAACACTTTCTGTTTATTTTAAAAGTTGGACGATTGTGCCTATACGAGGTGCGATATTTTCACGTCAACGCCGGTCATTCTTTCACTAATTTCTATATTAATATAATTATAAAATATTAAATAATAATTGTCATTTGGAAATAATACTTAATGTTTATTTTCATTAACAGCAGCATAATTATTAAAGTAAAATCCTCTCGAGGACAGTTTTTAAAGTTTATTTTTCCTCATATTATCAAAGATTATGTACACATTAACATCCCGAATGGATAAGAAGTTTTCAATTAACTTTTTGTATCAAAACACAACAAGTCATACCAGAATTAATAAATGTATTTTATTAATGCGATATAAGGAAAAAACGCTTTTAAAAAACTCGATGTGTCTGTAATTTTGTATATTCAAACTTTTTACTCGATCGATTTTTGTACTATTGTTGCGTCTCACCACAACTTTTTTACCTCAGCGTTTGTAGACTCGTATTTGTTTTGTGACTAAAAGAACTAAGTCTTAAAGGATATGTTTTTGTAGCTTTATAAAGCTGCGACCTAAACAATTTTCAGTTATTCTGTACATCTTGATTTTGCATGGTGGTACGGTTTCTAAGGCTGCTTGGTAGCTACCACCCTCAAGTTGTAAACCTGTCGCTTGTCTGTCTGCACTTGAGAGACAGCTCCCTGTTGGTTTAGCGTGCTTACCGTCTTCGAGTATTAATAACAGGTGAGTTTGTGGTCAAACCTATAAAGTATTAGAAAATCCTAACATTATATGCGACTGCGAGTTTGTTTGTTAGTATATCAGAGATGGTAGAGCCGTAGGTGGTAGAGCCACGCTGAAGCTGTTACTGGTTTCAGCATGAATGGGTCAGCTCGCCCAGGGTAGTATCACCCGACACACAGAAAACCGACGTGAAGTAACAGTGCTTGCATTGTTGCGTTTCGTTCGGTCAGTGAGAGCGCCGAAACCCAACTCCCCTCTTCGCCACTCCCCCTTCTCCCAAACACAGGCTGGCAACGCACTTGCGACTCCTCTGGTGTTGCAAGTGTTTATGGACGGTGATGATCACTCGACATCAGGCGACTCACCTGTTCGTTTGCCTCCTATGTTATAAAAAAAAATGTCAGGCCTCAAATTAAAAATCTGTCGCCAAGCACCGGTTGGTGTGTTCCCGCAGTTGAATTTCAAAGCCAGACCCTCTCTAGACTTAGCGTTTACATTACCACGTCGTCATTTATCATCAGACTAGCCGACCCGTGCCCACTTCGTTGGGCGGTAATAGACATTATCAAGCTACAACTTTTCTCTAGAACTCAATCATATATATCTCATAATTAAGACAGCGTTCATAAGAAACGTTTTTGTTCGACCATTTTTCTCCGACTCCCCAGATATTACCCCCTACAACCTCACAAACTTTACCTCTTTATAATATTAGTATAGATTATAGATAATATAATTAGTTAATAGCTTCTGCCCGCGACTTCGCACGCGTGGAATAGTTATTTTGGGCTAAGACGCAGCGAAAGCTCTCAAAAGGAAAAAAAGTCCCGATTTTAAAACATTTTTCATTGTAGCTCCGCTCCTATTGCTCTTAGCGTGATGATAGCCTTCCTATAGACTTCCTCGATAAATGAGCTATCTATCACTCACAAATAACGTGGCTTTCTATTGGTAAAATAATTTTCAAAATCGGTTTAGTAGTTCCTGAGATTACCCCCTACAACGTCACAAACTCACAAACTTTACCTAGATTACCTTTACCTATATAGATTATAGCCCCTGCCCGCGACTTCGTCCGCGTAGTAATAGTTCACTGGGCTAACGATAACACTGCAGAATCTCTAAAAAAAAACATATCGATTTTGAAACATTTTTCAACTGTGCTCCGCTCCTACTGGCCTTAGCTTGATGATATATAGCCTATAACCATTCTCGATGAATGAGCTATATAACACTGAAAGAATTATTCAAATCGGACCAGTAGTTCCTGAGATTACCCCTTACAACGCCACAACGTCACAAACTTTACCTCTTTATAATATTAGTATAGATGAGTGAGTAAACGCTAAAAGGTACGAAATATTAAAAAAAAATTATATTTCTGCTTTCAATTTACAAACAAACAAGCCAAACGAAGTCTCAGCTATCATCAAGTATTTATATATTACCTTCCATCAGCTCCGATGTACTGATTAATGCGTTATACTTGACTATACAGTGATGACATATGATTGATCAATTTCAAGTCATCATTACAAACGATTACTTATGTACTTGTGTTCAATGTTCAAACCATACTGACCTAGACCTTCAATAGAGCCGTAAAAAATTAATAATTGTTATATGTAGACGAACAGTGTATCATAATCGGTTAAAAGCTTATGAAAGACAAGGTTATCATTTTTTTACGTATAAATAATATGTGAGGAACAACCTCACTCATGGTATTTTGATTGTAAACAAGATTTTACTATAGTAACCAAATATTTCTATTATTCATATACTAGGAACTTCCCGTAGTTTCGCACGTGATTTCTAAGCAGTTATTATTTTGGCCTTTTTATTTTATATATATTAGCGAGCTCGACGGATGGTGTCTTGCCTTTATAGTACAAAAAAATCCTAGAATTCAACCACAGCGTCACCCACCGGATCCAATTGTGAATCTAAATCATTATTGAATCCATCTGAATACTCACAAACGAATTCATCAAAATCTGGCGAACCGTTTAGGAGTTCAGCCACATACACACGGACAGAAGAATTATATACAAAGGAACAACGGCTGAACGAAAAATATCGAATTTTGATACAAACTTTCATCCCTTTTTTAACAACCTTAGGGGTTGAATTGCAAAAAATCCTTCCTTAGTGCTCACATACAATACAAATGGAGGCCGCATCTAAATTTTTCACACTACTAGTCCTAGTAGTTATGTCATGTTTATTTATTTATTTATTTATTTATTTGGAAATGTTATGTTATAATATGTCAATCTGTAATTATTCGTACATGTATAGATAATATAAACTTATATAAGGTACTCTGTGATATAAACTATCTGACGCACTCGACTTCATTTAGGTGAAAATGCTTTTGATATTTCACGGGGCACAAATTATAATTTTATGACTACTGTTCAAACTCTATATTATAAACGTAAAAGCGTAAAAGAACTAATGGATGTAAATGAAATATGGTGACGCCGGTACGATGACGACGTCACCGTGGGGGGTGTGCGGATGCAGGGTTATCTATGTTCGCTTGGCGCAACCAAATATTTTATGAATAGAGAGAAAAGGTAAAAATTATTTGTCACTTTATAAAAAAAAATATATTTGAATTTTTTTAATATGTCTGTCCACATTAGTCTAACGATATATCCGACTTACATATGACACTTTTGCACATGATATTTTCGTCAACAGTATATTGTACGGAAAATCGAAATAGACCACATGCGTGGCAACCCTAAGAAAACCTTATCGTAGTATTTCACATGGGTGTTACCCATTATATTTTTGATTGCGCGATACAGACGTCATCACACATAATAATTATAGTTTTTATCTCATGTAGATACATATCGTAATAGTTTATTAACATTAACGGGATTACTAGTTAGACTTCCGGAATCGAATGTCTTTGACATTAACCGTTCAGACCTGTAAAATAATTCCTAACGGATGTATACTTTATTAAGCTAATTGATTTACAAATTAAATAAGTCAGAATCCTTTTTTTCCTTTAAATGTCATCAACGAAGAATTTGCCACTGTCAACGACTTACTTCCGTGTGAAGTTAAAATCATAATCGTTTTTATCTTTTTCAATGATATCGTGTTATCACTTATCTAACCTACAGATATATTTCATTCATTCATTATATCTTTTAACCCTCCAATACTGAAAAAAAATTAATTATACCTGACGGTAACGTCGCAGAACAAAGTATACATGTTTAGTGTGGGTTTATAGTGTAAAAGCAACACGTATGATAAAAGTGTAATATAGAAAGTGAACTTTAAATGAATATAATAACTACGAAGTTATTATATTTTTAACCGACGTTATAGTGAAGTTAATACTAATGTTTTTGGCGTAATCATGTCATGTTGTGACTTTTAAGTTTAAGTTATCTTAAGTTTGTTTATTGTAATTGAAGTATATGAGAACAAATGATAAGCCGCATGTGTCACAAAACTCCCTGTAACACAATACTAACAATAGAGCCAACATTTTATTAAAAATGTGAAGTAATTACAAGGTAAACTATGAAAAACGGAATAATTACCCATTTAATAATAGCTGTAATGGTTTTAGTGTGGACGGTTATCAAGGTAGGAGGAAGATCAAGGAATATGTTTTGACATAATCTTACTTAATTCTGTAAGGGGATTTTGTAAACTTAATTTCAAAACAATTTCAACTCCAAGCTGAATATTGGTGTGTGCCACTTCAAAGCTAGTACCTCTCTAGTTTTGGCGTATTCACCATACTAGATTACGTTGTCTTTAACATTTGATGAGAGTTTGGTGAAATGTTAAAACTTATAAACTATTAAAAAAATATTATAAATCAAATATACGCCGATTAACGAGGTATCCTTACCTACTACCAATGAGCAATCGTCATTAATTAATAATATTCCATAAAAACGTACTTATAGATCCGTGCCTGCAGTATTAATTACCTAAGCATATTTTACGAAATACGTTTTCATTGAATTTTCTAGACTTAACACAATACGTATTATGTTGTATATAATTAAATTTCGTCTTATATAAAGGCCAAGTAATCACTTCATTGTAAACAGGAAATATAAAAGAGTTATATAAAAAAATATATATTAGATAGTTAATTCAAAAAATATTCGCACTGCCCAAATCTTTAGCAATTCCATTTAAAAATTAGGTACCTAGTTCAACATTTATTCTTCTTTTATTTTGAATTCTACATATTTTGTTTCTAATTCAAGGTAAGAACAAATTTAAATAGGATACACGGTTGATTTTAGGTAAACAAAAACGATTGTCCTTCCCTATTAACATTTAATTTGACCTGTCCACTTCTAAGAAAGATGACTTAAACGAATTTCATAGATTTGTTTGCATAAAACAGGTAATTTTGAAAAACTTGGTAATGAATATTTCTCTGGAAACACCAATGATTAGCATAATTAACGAGATAATAACAGTTTACTGCAGTTATGAAATAGTATCAATTTTAATATATTTAGGTACATAATGTAGTAGCAGTTGTGTTCGAAAACTTTTTTCATAATACTGTACCGTTACTTATATGTTTCAATGTGTAATATTTTTGCTTATTATTGTATACCTTATTTGCTTAATGTGAATTGAAATAGTCGTATGATTTTAGTTTTTGCTGTTATCCATTTTTTAGGCAAAGAAATTGTCAGACATTTGGACATCGTGCCAGACTTAGCACGCATGTCTTAGCCAAACTGGGTGATAAAGTTCTGGTACTCAATAGAGTCGCGACATCATACACATCGTGGTCACCAGTCATAGTGACTCATTTTTAGGTCGTGTCTCGGTACCAGCCAATAACATACCCATCAGCTTTTTACAGGACGGCATGAAAGCATTGACAGATTGCGGAACTCTCACTCTCGCTTTCTCCTATGAACACCGATATGTTGTTCTTGGATTATGTGTTTATCACTAGGCACTGTGCCGTCACTTTGGCGTGCTATTATAAAACAATATACTATCACCATTTCAGCCTGTAAGAGAACCACTGCAGGTTCACAGACCTCTTCCCGAAGGAAGGTATAGGCATAGTCACTACAGGAGCCCACGACGTATTGGCGATTTCAAACTCCGAGAAATATATTTTCCCATATATGGTACTATAAGAACATTTCTCAGGTTCAGGTTTCCTCACGACGTTTTCCTTCACCGTCAGCCGATAGTGTTAACAATTTAAATTAGTAAATGCACGCGAACTCCAAAAAATTCGTTGATACATGCCGGGGTTCTAATCTGCGGATATCGAATAGATATTCCACTGGTTAAACCACTACACCACCACGACTTTTATAGGTTAGGTTACTTTTATAGGTTACTTTTATATACCGAATTAATTGATACATGCCGGGGTGAGAACCTGCGGATATCGAATCGATGTTCCACGAGTCAAACCACTTAACTACAAAAACTTTAAAAAAATAATAGAAATGAGAAACCATATTAGTAAAGGTAAAAAATACAAGAGCCAGTTAGAAAGTCACAATATATCATACTAGACTTAGGATTAGAGCGGGTTTTGAATATCAGTTGGTTGTATTAAAGGCCGATTTTTATTTAGGTTTTTTATTATATTAAATCATAAATCATCGTCTCAGCAAAAAACAGCGGTGAATACTGATAATAAAATACAACGAATAATTAAATTAATACTTTTTTCAGGCTTGTGTATTCGTTATTGTCTATTAAAAAATTTGAAAATCTACTACAAAGAAGCTATGTCTTCTTAATTCTAACTTAAGTACTTTTTAAAGTAAAACTTCAAAGGCGCGATTAGGAGATAACCGGACGACAATGCAACGGAAGTCCTTTACGGCAATATGTCGTCATGTTTCTGTACCATCCGATCAGGTATCCAATAATTAAACATAACTAAAGCTAAATCGTAATTAATTTAATTCGTTTATTTAATTTCCGAATTAGCTGATAGATGACACTACAGTCAATGAAGCTTTCATTTAATTTGTTACATACATTGAAACCAAATGGCAGCACGGTCGCGCGCCTATATATGATTAATGCTATTGTGTAATTTTTTTTCATTATTCAAATCTTAATTATATTGTTCTCTGAATATTTACTTATTTATTTAAGGTCCACAAAACTGAGTTCAATAAACAAAAATGGACACGACACTTTTATATGTGAACACAGCATGCATATTATAAAAAGACAAAGGCATATTAAACGATATAATAAATAAATCTAATAACCAAATAATTCTTGTAAAGGCATTAGCTTTTGCCCGAAACTTCGTCCGCGTGGAATAGATACTTTGAGCTAACGCTAACTTTAACTCGCTACTTTGTTTACGTTGAAGGTGAAAATATTTTTAAACAATACGCACGTTAACCTCGATTTTGAAACATTATTCATTGGTGCTCCGCTCCTATTGGTCTTAGCGATATATATCCTTCCTGGATAACTGAGCTATTCAACACTAATATAATTTTTCAAATCGGATCTGTAGCTCTTAAGATTAGCGCTTACAAGCAAACAAACTCTTCATATTTATAATATCAGTATAGAAGTATAGATATCAACCTTTATTATACAAATATTAACTAAAATAAAATAGCAAAAATCTCCGCTAAACGAAACGGTATCAAAAACAGGCAAAAAAACAAGTCCCTCGTTGATTTTTTTATTTAAAAGCAGCTGGCTTTAAAAACGAGTTTCGTAGCCGCGCATGGCGCCGCTGGAAAGGCAGTTGCGATGACGTGGCTGCTGACATAATCTGGCCTTCGAGCTGAGTTGCAGCGCGATAACAAAACAAGATGGTAAATATGGCAATTGTAACCTCATACATAAATAAAAATACTATCTGTTGCTTGCTCGCTTGGCTGGGCCACTAAATAAAACCCATTCTACCACGTAATCGACTTCTATACTGAATATCATTACAATCCGTCTAGTCATTTGAGTGTGTTTTATAGACAAACAATCACACAGATATACTTTCATATTTATTAAAATAATCTCAAACACATGTTATTTTATTTTTTTAATTCTATCAAGAATTCTTCTTTATATTTACATTATTGTGCTGTGTCCGCGACTACGTCCACGTGAAATTTCAATTATAAACACAGTGATTAATCAAATCAAAGGATTGTACTGTGTTTTAAAATTTGGTCTGACCGTTCGTGAACGATTTTGTTCTCCGAGACACAGCATGGAACTGCAGCATCTAGTATTATATAATATCCTTTGTTTTGTATGAGATTGAAATGTATTTTTTTCTTACTACCCTTCTCTCGTATTTAACTTGAGCCGTCATTGAAATTGAAATAACTTTTGATAGTGTGGACCGATTTTAATGTAACATAGAATAAGATATTCTCGAGGATATGCTTTATGATTTTCTTGATGAGGTTTTATTGTAAACCCAGTACTTTGGCAGTGATGCGTGTTCATACAAACAGACAGAATTTCTAAAAATGGTTGAAATGTATTTTATCACTTATTCCTAGATACCTGCAACAATTTTTTTTTCACGAAAATCGATAGATTACAGACACGTTATATATACATTCTTATCTTCATTATCATTACATAGTATAAAACAAAGTTTCCCACCGCGTCTGTCTGTCTATCTGTTCGCGATAAACTCAAAAACTACTGAACGGATTTTCATGCGGTTTTCGCCAGTGGATAACGTGATTCATGACGCAGGTTTTGGTATATAATTTGTCAAGGATTTTTTTATAATCAGGGCGAGACAACGTCTGCCGTGTCCGCTAGTCTTAATATATATATTTCTTGTGTGCGTGTGTATGTGACTGAACTCCTCCTAAACGACTGGACCGATTTTGATGAAATTTTTTGTGCGTGTTCGAGTGGATCCGAGAATGGTTTAGATTCACAATTGGAACCGGTAGGTGGCGCTGCGGTTGATTTTTAGATTTTTTTTAATTATCAAGGCAGGACAACGTCCGCCCGGCCCGCTAGTCTTAATATATATATTTCTTGTGTGCGTGTGTATGTGACTGAACTCCTCCTAAACGACTGGACCGATTTTGATGAAATTTTTTGTGTGTGTTCGTGGAGATTCGAGAATGGTTTAGATTCACAATTGGACCCGGCAGGTGGCGCTGCGATCAACTTTTAGGATTTTTTTTTGTTTTCAAGGCAGGACAACGTCCGCCCGGTCCGCTAGTCTTAATATATATATTTCTTGTGTGCGTGTGTATGTGACTGAACTCCTCCTAAACGGCTAGACCGATTTTGATGAAATTTTGTGTGCGTGTTTCAGTGGATCTGAGAATGGTTTAGATTCACAATTGGACCCGGTAGGTGGCGCTGCAGTTGACTTTTAGGATTTTTTTTATTATCAAGGCAGGACAACGTCCGCCCGGTCCGCTAGTTATATATAAATTACTTCTGTACGTGTGTATGTCATTGAACTCCTCCTAAACGGCTGGACCGATTTTGATGAAATTTTGTGTGCGTGTACCACTGGATCCGAGAATGGTTTAGATTCACAATTGGACCCGGTAGGCTATTAATTTTTTTTTTAATTATCTAACCATGACAACGTCCGCAGAGACCGCTAGTTATATGTATAGATTATTATAATAATGGAAACCATTTTTTTAAATAACGTTAATTTGGGTATATATATTAATAGATGTTTAGTTTTACCAATGAATAAACTACCCTGTTTTTTTTTCTCTACATAGAATATATTTTTAAAATATTAAGACAATAAACAGCGGATAATAATCGCGGTCATCAGCTAGTAAAAAGAAAATATACAAATTTTTAATAGTTATCTATTTTTCGTGATTTATATTATTATTTACTAGTTAATCCCCGCGTCTTCCTCTGTGTTGTTTATTATCTTACCTTACTAATATATTTTACTAGCGGGCCCGGCAGACGTTGTCCCGCCCTGATTATAAAAAAAATCCTGGACAAATTATATACCAAAATGTTCCTCGTGAATCACTTTTATTATCTACTGGTCAAAACCGCATAAAGATCCGTTCAGTAGTTTTTGAGTTTATCGCGAACAGACATACAGACAGACGCGGTAGGGGACTTTGTTTTATACTATGTAATGATGTATAAAGGAAAAAGCATTAAAAATATACTTTGCTTATAACATTTCTGTAATCTTTTATAATAATTCGTTTCTAATACTTTATTAGTCTCATATTCAATGAAGATGTCGTGACATTTTTTAGGATAAGGACTAAGTGTCCAAAAAAAGAACTATCCTGTAGTTTTTAGTGCGCGAACAACGGTAGATTTTTATCATTTTATGTATACAGATATTTCATTTCTACGAACGTCTACCGGTAACGAGAGGTTGCAGGTTCGATTATAGCACATGACTACCGTTTAGTTCTATATATGTCTGATTATTATATAAAAGGCGTATTTAAGTTTACCGTTAATTTGTACTATATGTGTACATCTTAATATATATATTTCTTGTGTGCGTGTGTATGTGACTGAACTCCTCCTAAACGACTGGACCGATTTTGATGAAATTTTTTGTGTGTGTTCGTGGAGATCCGAGAATGGTTTAGATTCACAATTGGACCCGGTAGGTGGCGCTGCAGTTGACTTTTATGATTTTTTTTATTATCAAGGCAGGACAACGTCCGCCCGGTCCGCTAGTAAATTATAAAAATTAAATGGAGTTTCCATTAAAAACTTTTAAATCAAAAGAAAAACAATCGAATAACTTCGATTATAATAATATTGAAGATCGTGTATTTCTAATATGATATTATTAGCCTCTGCCCGCGACTTCGTCCGTGTGGAATAGTTATTTTGGGATACCGCTAACGCGCAGCGGAAACTCTCAAGAGGAAAAAAACCCCGATTTTGAAACATTATTTATTGGTGATCCGCTCCGTCTTATCGTGATGACATATAGCCTGTAACCTTCCTCGATAAATGAGCTATGTAACACTGAAACCCCTACAACGTCACAAACTCACAAATTCACAAACTTTACCTCTTTATAATATTAGTATAGATAAAAGCTTATGTTAAACTTATATCAATATGAATGTATATATATATTAGAGTATTGAGAGACATCCATAGTATAATAGCTTAACAGCGTTTGACCGATTATTGTGAAAATTGTTTGTTCTGTTTCAAGCGTTTTCTCATGCAAAAGGTTTTCATTTTACACAACTATTTATTGCAACGATTAGTAATAATATCAAATATTAATCGCAAAAAATCATAAACAACAACAGTCGCGGGCATAACAATTTAAAGTATAAATATAGAGCTGTGTAATAAATAATATTCTTACAAAAAAAAAAAACAAAGCTAAAACTGATTATTATAATCTTTACTTTACACAACAAGTTAATTTATTCAAATGGACATCAACTTATGAACGAAATGTATCATTAAATATAAATGAAATTCGCAATTTCAAAATTCAAATAAAGTAATGGAAACTCTTCAACAAGGTTGTATATTTTGTTACAGATATTAAATATCTTATTCGATTTCCACGTATCGTGCATCGGTATTACATTATTATGTTTAATATTTATTTCTTTGGCCGTAATAGTGTGTTCTTATAACACACTACGTTAGTTCCGTATTTCGTCAACGCTACTTCTTTTTTGTATTGTAACGCTCCGATTGTGTTGGATTTACACAGTTTGAAGTTCAAAGTACAATGGAACTGTTCGTAGATGAAATGTTTTTTATTGCTATTATGAGTTTGTTTATTTGAAAATCTGTTTTAAATATATGACAATAAGATATACATTAAAAAGTTTTAAAACATTATGAGTTGTATATTCTGATGTAAACTTATATCCTAACTAATATCTTCTTTAATACAGATAATGAAATTACAGTTTCCTTGAGGCTTCATCACGTCAAAACTACTAAGCGTATCTGCAAAGGACTACGACCGTTCTATGTGTTCGTAGAAGGTTCTAGATTACTTATTTTTTTAATTTCCTTCAAATTTTTAAATTAAGAATATAATATAATTACAAATACTTTTTATAGGCGTCGGGTGATGATATCTATACATATAATAAGAATGTAAATCTAACGAGTCTGTACTTTTCCGATTTTCGTGAAAAAAATTGTTGCAGATGTCTAGGAATAAATAATAGAATACATTTTAATCATTTTTAGAAAAGTCTGTCTGTCTGTTTGTATGAACACGCATCACTGCTAACGTACTGTGTTCACAATAAAACCTAATAGAAGAAAATTATAAAGCATATCCGCGGGAGTAATTTAGTCTTTGTTTCATTAAAATAGGTCTACTCTATCAAAAGTTATTGTAATTTTAATGGCACTGCGACTTAAGTATGAGAGAAAAGTAGATAAACAAATGGACTAATACGTTCAGATGACTATATTAGTCATTGTTTTGTACATCAGGTTCCATGTGGACGAATTCGCGAGGACAACTAATAAGAAATAAAATAAAAACAGAGCGTGTCGTAACGACACGCGATAGAAGTAAAACTTTTGTATTACACGGAAACATTTTAATTAAAAAAGCGAAACAAAAAGCCAATGTCACGCGGTGTTCTCGGACGTTCACCCATCCAAGTACAATTTGTAGGGGGTAGAGCCACGCTGAAGCTATTACTGGTTTCAGCATGAATGAGTCGGCTCGCCCGAGGTAGAACCACCCGACCCACAGAAAACCGACGTGAAGTCACAGTGCTTGTATTGTTGCGTTTCGTTCGGTCAGTTACAGCGGCGGAGGAATGATTGAATTTCACCTCAATAAAAAAAAACAAAGAAATACGTACCAAAGAGGAAGAAGGAAGCGAGGATATCACGAATTGTAGATTCTTTCGTAGTCTCACAGGAACATGGATCTGTAAAAATTATAACATCTCATTTAAAAACATCTCTTTTGATTATAATTACGTCACGAAGACGAGCGCAGACAACAAAGATATTCTCAATGCAAAATTCACAGAGTCTGAATTAAACAGACTTTATTTAAGTAATGTAATTTCGAGTATTGTTTTTTCAAACAATAGTTTAATTCTGTTTGAAATAAAATAACATTACTTCTTCATGCTTAATCCATACGTCTTAGATATCTTGTACTATTTCTGTAATGCGTTCAAGAAAAATGACTGATTCTTGCATAGTATTAATAGTACATGTCTTTTTAGTGAATAAATCAATTAAAAAGGTTCCAGGATGCTTGTAATCGATTACTCTATGAGTCTATTACATACATCATTATTACATAATACATAGTATAAAATGAAGTCGCTTCCGTTGTCTGTTCGCTTAGATCTTTTAAACTATTCAACGTATTTTAATACAGTTTTCAGCAATAGATAGAATGATTCAAAGGGAGAGTGTGCATAATACATACATATTATAGTACAGAAAAGCTGAAAATTCAAAGATTTGTAATGTGGTGTCGTAATAAACATATTTTTGTTCGCTTAAATCGCAAACGCTCGCTAAACCTTACGAGATAGATCAAATTAATGTACACCGGAATGGTATAATAAGAATGTAAATGTAACGTGTCTGTACTTCTTCGATTTTCTAGTGTCTAGGAATAAATAATAGAATACATTTCAATCATTTTTAGAAATGTCTGTTTGTCTGTCTGTTTGTATGAACACGCATCACTGGTAAAGTACTTGGTTCACAATAAACCCTCAGAAAATTGTAAAGCATATCCTCGAGAGTAACTTAGTGTTTGTTTCATTAAAGTCGGTCCACTTTATTAAAAGTTATTGTAGTTTTAATGACGACGCCGCACTCTGGCGGCGGCGGTAGGACCTGACTTGTCGCTGCCGAGCGTGGTCTCGGCCATGCTCGGCAGCGAACCGGCGTGGCGAGCGATGTCCTCCTTCTGCGAGGACGTCATCTCGCAGAAGGAGGAGGCGGAGAGGGCCCGCGAGGCAGATCCTCAAAGTGGCCCTCTCCGCCAAAGGAGGACAGGCGGGAGGAGGCGGCGATTCGCCCAACTCCTCCCGCCACCGTAGCCGGACCTGAGGGGGTGGGCCGGGGGGCCCATCTCCTCATTGCACAGGTCCGGCGGACGAAGGGGGACAGCCGATGTGTACCCGGTCTGTCCCTCTATAGGTAGGAGCCCGGCGGTCACCTTCCGCCGGGCGGACCGTGGGGGCGGCTCTACAAGGTTGATTAGCTTGAACGATCCCTTGCCGCCCCCACACAACGGTCTGACGGTACACCGTGGGGTTTTAGTCCGTGCGAGTCGGACATAACCCACTCTCTCCCCCGGGAGGGTGGGTATCCATAAGGGATTTCCCCACGTTAAAAAAAAAAAAAAAAGTTTTAATGACGACGCAGCGTAAGTACGAGAGAAAAGTATACAAGTAAATGGAGTTAATACATTCAGATGACTTTATTAATGAATGTTTTTTACAAAAGCTTCCACGTAGACGAAGTCGCGGGCGCAGCTAGTCTTAAATAATATTATTAATCACTCCATACAGCCCCATATTAGTATTTACATTGCACCCGCGCGAAGCTGGCGCGGGTCGCTAGTAATTTATAAAGGCTTTAAGTGAGGTTCAAAGAAAGAAGAGCGCGTCTGCTGTTTTCTGCTAGATTGGGTTTTATATATATTCTACCATGTAAAAGAGCGGATTTCATACTTTTTGTCTTTGGTCAACCTATGAACTTTCATGGTCGAATTTCTTTTTGGCAACCAATCTTTTAGAACGCTATTACTGCCCTTGTCAATTAGGTAAACATAGTACAAGTTTCTTGCTATTATTTTAACGAACTAACAAGATTGTGGTCGTCTTGTTAGAGCTTTCCCAGGAGTCTTTGCGTCAAGTCAGAACCCATGCTCCGTGGTATTGATTCCGATCCACTTAACTTGTGCACTATAACGAAACTATATTACGTAAAACAACACAAATATTACAAAATATAGAGCTATATAACGCATGATTGTGACTAAAATATAAAATCCACTACTGGTTGCGCCGCTTTATGTATGTTTGAAAATTCCCGCATTATGGATTAAATCGCGTCACTTTGAATTTTGACCAATTAATGCGATCAGGTCACGCCATCTAGTCTTGCCCAATCACATTTCCCTTTAACTATGGCACATGCTTATTCGCCGCGGCGTCACCAACTACAATAATGACATTCCAAGATCACACCAAAAAATCATATCTCGAATACCATATAATCTAAAAACGAGTTGGACGTATCACTATGATCGCAAAATTATCAAACGATTTGAGAATAGACTCCTTCTCTATCAAGGCCAAAAGATCGAATGGACATATACGAAGATTGTCACAAAGAATTATATATAGTTTCTTCGTAGTAAAATTGGGGCATTTTTGAAACAAATGTTCAAAGTTTTACACAGATGTGTAAGATACTAAGAACACTAAAGTATTAGATATAGTTCATATACAGTCAACCACATCTGTAAAGATTTTATGTTATCGGCTCGCTGTGTAATCTCTGAAACTCAAGCCGTAATTTTTCAAGCGGAGCGGTGAAAGGCGATGCAAGGCCGAACAAACAACAATGGACTAAATTATGGTCGATACAAATAATCACGATGAAGCTACAGAACGACCGGAAAGAGGCTTCCATTCATATAAACGGAACCTTTGTTATTCAGATCCTCTAAGAAAAATAGAATCTAGATTTCTATTTTGTTGTCGGAAAGAAATTAATCTATCATACAAAACTGCATTTTAATGGTTTAGACCTTTAAATTAAATAATAGATAGTAGATATATAAGTAACAATAGGGAATATACAATAATTAATAACTATACAAAACAAAAAAAAACAGAGTGTGTCGTAAAGACACACGATAGAAGTGAAACTTGTATATTGCAGAAAAACATCTTAATTATTCATCAAACACTTGAATAGCATAGATCGTGTTCAGTGATCGCCAGGCCGTCTGAACGCAGTACACTCAACAACGTACAACGAGAAAGAAAACAATCAAGAAAAGCGTATGCCTCACTGTTCTCCAATATCCGAGGGCAAGCGAGACACTGCTCCCACTCTACCTGGCACAGTGTTTATACCCACCACCACATCGTCACACAAAATGGTTGCAAACCAGAATTTTAAAGCCCTCTCATAAGAAATTTCATTTCAAAATTAAAAACAGCCAAAAGTTAATCCGATAAAAAAGGTAAATCTTAAAAAAACAACAAAACTACTGAATGAAGTTGCGGGCATCAGCAAACGTTACATAATGGTTTTCTGTATATGAAACTGTCATTTCAAAATATAACATTTTTAAGTGTATAATAATCGACAATAATAACGAGGCTTTTAAAATCTTTTATATATAAACACTCTTAGAGTCGTTAAGTATGGGATATTTTTAACTTAATTAAGCGTTTGTTGGACATAAAATCAGCTTGTGTAATGACATGGAGCAATGCTATTATGTGCAATTACATTGCTTGAAACATTTTTAAACTTTTTATCAAATGACTTGCACCTTTAAAAATGTATTTATTTTATTCGTACGTGAGGATTATGGACTGGAAATCGTCTTAAAATTTAACAATTATTAAAGTTGATTCCTAAGGTCAGGGTTACTAAATACATCACTAAAATTGAGCAACATTTTCTGCTTGTTAAAAAACTGATATACAGAATGGTCTTGATGCTGGAGTAAGTTTCACTACCATCAATAAGTTGTCCTTGTTCTAATATTTTCAATAAGGTCGTGGTTGGACTAGTGTATGAAGGTACATTTTTAAAAGTAGCAATTAAATTGTAAAGAACCTCAGACAGGAAACCAATGCCTTTTCAAATTCTAAGATGACGAAAATCCCAAAATTTGTCTATAATAGCAGTTGAGCGGTAATTTATCGAATCTGAGGAAACCGTGAAGGCACCATGAATAGACAAAACGTAAATTATGTAAAGCATCGATCAACAGTAAAATATTGTAAAGGATTTATTTGCAAATAATCCTGATAAATAGATCAATATCTACATTCAAAATTCAAAAAATATCCGGCAAAACTTAAAAGTAATCTACTATCTGCAAACATATGCATGGATACTCGTAAAGCTGATAACCACTAACATGAATGTGAATTCCGATGTAATTAATCTAGTATGATTTATATATTCTAGTTTCTATACATGTAAAAGTTTATATTTAAAAAAAATATCATTTAGTAGTAGATATGTATTCTTTACCTACAACCTTTGTTCAAAGCAACCACGTCTCAATTCACGATCGTGACCTCCACGCCCTACTTTTCCTCTGTCCTGTTCAATTTACCTTCATATAAGTTGGTTTCAAAATTTATTTACACTCTTTATTATTGAATCTTACCAATGAGTGACAAATTATACGGCATTAAGTGAACATTCTTGTAGTTGAAGTAGCTTTAAGAATGGAGTTCTTAGTTTTACCTCGCTTTATACAATAATGAAGGTGAAGCGATGAAACATGTTCAGACACCGTCGATAGAGGTACGAAACAAAAATATATGAAACCTTGCGAATGAGTCGGTTCCGGCAAACGCTCTGGCTTTTGGTGCAGAAATCATCGTGATGTAATCATACCATGATTGTAGGGTTCTTTCTAAACCCACCTTGATAGCGACCTTTAAGTTGAAAATTTGTTGCGAAGTGCCGTAGATGTGTCCCAACAGCTGCACTTGAGAGCTAGTCCACCTCTAAGCTTAGCACGCTTGCCATCTTAAATATAGCATCCTACCAACTCAGTAAACATTAAATGAGATCATAGTTAAATGCTAAAACATGTAGCGTATTAAAAACAAACGGAAATTTAAGGCTTAACCTGCAACTAATTCTATATCCTAAGCTACTACTTTAACTAAATTACGAGCTTACATAAAGACAACTTTGTGTTAGTCCCGTCAACACTATTTACAATTTAGTTCTCTCTTTAAATCTCCGTGTTATTCCTTGACCACTGTAATTTATGACATCTGTTTAAAGTGTAGGTATTATAGGCCCTTATGAAGAATTATTACAAGACTATAAATAGAAGTTATATAAAATTCCTAATTAAATAAAAAATTAAATTGATCACACATTTGTTTGGCTTCATTTCGCTAACACCTTGATCGCAACAAAAATTTTCCAACCAACACTAAATTAACGTTCATTTACCTCCTAGATATATCGCACGAAAGAATTCTTTGAAACTATATCCGGTTTGTTTACTTTTAACATAGAATGCCAGAAATGCCTGATCTTTAAATAAGTAAGCTTACATAAGTAACTTACAATGTTTGTGGTACTTCGCCGGGACATTTAGAAAGTGGAAGAGAATGGATTAATAATTAGCCTTCATTAGTTCTGTGCTATTACGTAGAAGCAGAAGTAAATAGGCACGATGTCTTCGAAGTCCGTTTCTGGCTTTCCCTTATTTAGTAACTGGAGTTTTAACATTAGCCACTGCTTTATTAGCATTTACAACTGCATCAAATGCTCTGCTCTTAATACGGTGCCAGGCAATATAGTATGTTGGATCTCTGTAAAATCGTTTTTTTTTCTTCACAGCTTCACCGAACTACTAAGGCGAGCGCTTAAGGCACTTCGCCGCTTGACATCAAGCTCATGGGTGCCAAAGTGGCCGAACCTTGGTTTTTTTTAGTTTGTTGCCTTGGGTGTAACACCGCGAATCTGTCGAATTAAGCTAACTATTCATACATATGAGAACTCAATAGAATTGGAAATCTGATTCTTACGTTGCTAGATAGGCAATTTGTATTAAAGAAATTTCAAGTATTTTATTTGTATTGTATGTCAAATGTTTCATAATGTTTGAATAAAAGATTTCCCAAATAATAGTGCTGTACTAACTGCTTAATAAAGGTCTCGAATACTTCAGGTTTTGAAACAACATATTTCAATACAAAAATCGAGACCCTACCTTTTACGGAAGCCTTTATATAGATTTAAATCAGCGAAGATATAAGGACAATCTACTAGAAAAACAAATTCCTATCAGAGAATAATTGTCAGTAGTCACGTTCATTTTCCGTGATTTACTGTCAATCCATGGAATATGGTTCGAAACCACGTTCCCATTTTTTTAAATAATTGATAAGCTTGTATTAGTTACGAGTAATGAAAGAAATCATAAAATTTAATGTCCGGTTACTCTGTTATAATTTTTTTTTTCGAACTGACTACGCTATGTACCTGGCAAGGTCTTAACAGCTTCACCGGACTAAGTCTGTTATAGAGTTGTATGTAACCTTTCTGCTACTGTTGAAGTATTGATTTATTTCCTTGACCCCGATCATATTATTTTTGCATGAATTTATCATCACAATTTAAAGTAATAACGTTCAGTTTTAATAAATTGTCTTTTAGATTTTTAATTATTTCTTATTAATTTTGAATTGATGTTGGTTACTTAATCGTTATTAAATATTGTAAAGTTGAAGATATTGCGAATTCTAAAAAAAATATGACCTTTATTTATCATCTCCCACGTGTAATATGTATCATCTATAATAATAACTTTATAGGTCTGTCTGTACATTTACTTATTATTAATTTTTTTTTGGGATAGATATTTATTGTACACTAGCTGACCTGTGCAACTTCGTCCGCACCAAATTGGTTATTAGCGGTTTCAATTGTATTTTTAAACGCAAATAATCTTAAAAGACCTGAAAACCTGATTGCAGCGACATCTACCGCTTCCATATGTTAATTCAAACTATCCAGGGATTCACGAAAACATACTTAGTTAGTATGTAAAAAATCTTTCAAAATAAGCCTAGAAAACCGTTCGGAGCATCACCTACCGAGTCCAATTAAGATAAAAACTAAACTACATAATATATTGCCGATAAATGTCTTCCCATTACTCCTTGGGTTGCACCTGTGCTGCTCAACTTCACGCCCGTTCACTATTCCCGTAGAGCCTACTTCAAGACTCAAGAATATTCAGAAAACTAATTTTATTAAATATCGAACACGTACTAATAGAAATCTAATTGAGATTCATTTTCTACAATGCAATGTAACTATTATCTAGGTTTATGTTTTAGGAAATAATCTTGTCACCTTTATTTAGCAAACATTTTTTATACAATAAATAAATGTAATAACATATAAGTATCAGTTTCATTTACACATCTTTTTTAACTTTATCGACATGGTATTCAAGTGAACTTTGTTTAGAATCGTTATGGTTTGAAAATCAAAGCAAAAAATGCCTCATGACAAAGATACAAACACATATATCAATAGGATTTAGCCTACATATTACATTTTGTGCTTCTAATTCTCTAATTGATAATTACGTGAAGAAATGTCATGTAGCCGTAGCCCAGTTATAACGTACGGTACATTATATAGACAGACGAAGGCCGTCGGTTCGGAACCCAACGATCATTTTTTTTACGAATACGAATACAAACGATACCAATATGCTGTCAAATTTTATGTGTGTCTGTAATGGATTGAACTCCTACAAGAGTTGACCGTTTTCATAAAAAAAATCTATAAGAGAAGTTTATGTTGTTCGTCCGTTAATACGATATACTAAATGTTAATAATATTTTTGAAAATAAAAGAAATCATCAGGATTTAATTATATTTTCTACATAGAGCTATAAGAATTTGAATTATAATTTTAGTAACTACTAGTTGTGCTCGCGACTTCGTTGCGTGGTACCTAATGCAAAAAAAAGTGACTAATAAAATCATCTGAATGTATTAAGTCCATTTACTTATAATAACTTTTGACAGAGTGGACCAATTTTATTCAAACAAAGACTAAGGCTATTCTCGAGAAAATGCTTTATGATTTTCTTGATGTTTTATTGTAAACTTTAGCAGTGATGCGTGTACATACAAACAAACATACAGATAGACAGACAGACAGACATTTCTAAAAATGATTGAAATGTATTTTATTACTTATTCCTAGGCATCTGCAACAATTTTTTTCACGAAAATCGAAAGAGTACTGACACGTTAATTTTACATTCTTATTATATGTATCGAAAATGAAATGTAAGTAAATGCAGATAAAGAATCGAGTAATTAGGTACTGCATAAAAAAGCATACGAAGCCACGGACGCAGTTAGTATTTATACAGAACCCTAGACTTTAATATCTAAAACATTCATATTCAAGCCAAATATAAATCTCAAACCGTAAATATGAAGCTATACTTATTATTTAACCGCATGAATACTAAGACGATGAATTAATATTCAGCTATAATTTCGCGGTACGTTGTTATGAATGTTAATCTCTTCATATTGAGATCAAACCGAGTTACGTTTCAACTTCTTTTGACCTCAAAACATTGTGACAGCCCGGCGCAGTTCATTGTATTCGAGTCAAAACTTAAACAGACGCCGAGAACTAGTTCGAGTGAACTTTGCCACTAAGTTATCAAGGAAAACTGGTCGAGTTTTATATTATGTTATTAAAGCCTTCGACTGTGCAACTTTATAAATATAATTTTGCTTCCATTATACTATATAGCGACTGTTTATAATACAGATTTATTTAAAACTTTTTATATAATTTTATAACTTAATCATATAGTGTTTACGTTTTGATTTATTGATTACGTTGATACTAGCTGTGCCCGCAACTCCGTCCGCGTGGAACCTTATGTACAAAACAATGACTAATAAAGTCATCAGAATGTATTAAGTCTAATTATTTATTTACTTTTTTTTCTGTCCCAGAACTTAAGTCGCGTCATCATTAAAATTACAATAACTTTTGATAAGCCAAACCGCTTCTAATCAAGCAGAGACTAAATGTTACTCGAAGGTATACTTTATGATGGTCTTGAAAAGGTTTTATCATGAACGCGATACTTTAGCAGTGATGCGTGTTCATACAAACAGACAGACATTTCTAAAAATGTTTGAACTGTATTTTATTAGTTATTCCTAGACCACTGCAAGATTTTTTTTACAAAAGCCTGAAAAGTACAAAGACATTAGATTTACATTCTTATTATATGTAATAGATAGATAGAAGAAGATTGTATATCGTAAAATATAAAAAGTCTGACCACAATCTCACTTGATATAAAATGACGACGATATACTTAGATAAGACAGATGACAAAGCCCATAGTATGATTTTAACAGGTCATTTGCCTGGATCGACGATTGAAGCGACGCGACGCCCGAATACGCTAGCAATAAGCTAGCATTACTCTTTCACAAGACAACAATAAATAAGCTGATAATATTCTTTGCTGATTGTAAAATAGTCTCACGATTTATCTGAATCTCACGTTACAGAAAGTGAAATTGAGTCTGTATCTGAAGAGATCGCTTAATAAATTTAGATTTACTCTTAGCATTATAATGCGATCACGTACTAAGGCTCCGGGATATCGGATAATAAAGTATCCAATAATTCCGGTTACAATATTATGGTATACTAATATTACACACCTTAAAGGAAATTTTATTTTTATAGAAGTGAAACTTCTTAGAGGGTTTTGCAATTCTGATCCGCAACCTTTTTGTGTGAAGAAAAGTGGTGTGGGTAAGCACTGTGTCGGATAGAGTGGAAGCAGTGTCTCGCTTGCGTTCGAGTATTGAAGAACAGCGAGATATGTCTCTCTCGCTTTATTTCGTTCTCGTTGTCCGTGGCTGTTTGTACTGCGTTCAGGCGGTGTGGCAACCACTGAACACAAGCTATGCTATTCAGAAGTGATTGGTAAATAATTAAAATATTTCCCTGTAATACAACAGATTCACTTCTATCGTGTGTCTTTAGGGTACACCCTGTTTTTTTAAAGCACTAGTTTCGATAACTACTAGTCAAAATAAAAAATGCACCTTATATTTATTATGGACCGTTATAAGCTATATAACAAGACGCGTCGACTCACAGGATTGAAACAGTTACCATAGAAAATATAGGTCACAAAATGCGGCTTATCGTGGGTCGAAAGCGGGATTATTTGTGATTAGTGAACCGCAAAGCATAACTTTAGTCAAATGTCAGTTTTTGAGCTTAACAAATGCTTTCGTCTTTGATTTTCGATTTGTACGATTGTCCACTTTCGTGTGTATTTCCTGAATTTCATGTGAATCATCGACCCGAGCGTGACGGTTCACTTTAGCTCACTGTTCAATGCACCTAAAACGTTTTCACTTTAAAATTGTTCTAATAATTATTATATTGATATATTAATAATTATTAATTGAATATTTATATTAATTCACGAATGTTTTCACGCAACTTAAGAAACACGAACTCAAACGAAGTTTGAGAAATAGAACAAAATTGCAAAAGATGGCAAACTAAAGCCTGGAAACATTGAATCGTAATACTTAACGATAGGATGTGAAATATTTGTGGAACGATTCTACGATATACCCTAGTAATAGAACGATATCAAACTTATTAGCAATTCGTATGAATTTTCATCACCATATAGCGTAGTTTTGCTCATTATCAATTATATTACGTTAGAATGATTACAACCTTGCGAGGTGTATTGTTTTCGAAACCGGTTACGTTGCTGCCGAGTGAATATCTCGTGGAGACCGACACAAAATATACTTATTACGTTGCTCTGAAAATGTTCTTATACAGAGCCATTAACCTGGCTTTGTATTATGAAACTTCACTGCTATTCGAGTTCGCTCAGTAAAGTTACATTACAGACGTAAACCGTTACAGGAGTTTTTGGCACGATCTTGGAATGTCATATAGTGGATTTTATATTTTATTCGTAGTCTCGTGTTATTTGACTCTATAGCTTGTAATATCGGTGGTGTTTTACATAATATAGTTCGATTATTATGCACAAGTGAAGTGGACGGGATAATACCACGGAGCATGGATTTCGGATTTGCCATAAAAAATCCCTGAAAAGTTCTTAAAATTAGTGCCACCATCTTATAAGAACATTGAAATGATCACAAGAAACTTGTTCGGCAATGGCAGTAACAATCTACTAGAAGATTGGTAGCCAAAAAAAAACATTACGATAGCATAAAGTGCATCTTTATCAAAATGCTAAATGTAGAGTTAAAATTTGAGAGATGTATACAGCAGAGACATTTCTATTTCTAAAAGCGATTACAGGATATTCAAACTAAGTAACGTCTGTTACATGGAGCCCTACGATGCTTTAACAAATAAAGATTACTGATGAGTAAGTAGCGGATTGTTCGGACACCACGTCGCTCTATGTAGTTACAGATACATACAATGAGCTTTAGTCATCACAAAACATATTCTGAAACCGTCTGGAGAATAAATTTTCAATGATCATTTCCTACTATTCAACTACGTCTTTTAAGGAACTTCAATTCCAGAACTCATGCTTCTGGATTGGCCCGCCCCTTAGCTTGTTTCCCTAGAGCAAAGCAATGCAAAAGCTCCTACGAGTATGCCTATAGAAAAGAGTTAACATTTTAATTTACATTATGAATGGTAGATAGTCTCAATTTTCCGAAATACCTCATTAGATGGTCTTTACACGCAACCTGCGTATCGTTTATCAGTCAATGTTAAGAATATTAATTAATAGACTTTACAAATCCAATATAATGATAAATGTTATTCGGAAGGAACTCGTGAAGCTCATGTACATATGAATTTAAAAAGTAATATTAATAGAGATACATATAGATAATTAGCTGTGCCCGCGACTCCGTCCGCGTGAAACTTTATGTCATCTGAATGTATTAAGTCCATTTACTTATCTACTTTTCTCTCGTACTTAAGCCGCGTCGTCATTAAAAGTATAATAAATTTTGATAAAACGAATCGATTTTAATGAAAAAAAAGACTAGATGTTACTCGAAGATATGCTTTATGATTATCTTCAAGAGGTTTTATCACAAACGCAGTATTTTAGCATTGATGCGTGTTCATACAAACAGACAGACAAACATTTCTAAAAATGATTGAATTGTATATTATTACTCATTCCTAGTCACTTGCAACAATTTTTTTCACAAAAATGTTTTAGTACGGATACTTTATATTTACATTCTTATATGTATATATTTTGAATGCACATCATTACATAGTATAAAATAAAGTCCCCTACCGCGTCTGTCTGTCTGTCTGTTCGGGATAAACTCAAAAACTACAGAACGGATTTTCATGCGGTTTTCACCAGTGGATAAAGTGATTTGTGAGCAACGTTATGGTATACAATTTGTCAAGGATTTATTTTTAATCAGGGCGGGACAACGTCTGCCGGACCCGCTAGTTAATATACAAAGAGAATTATAATTCAAGAACTGTGGACACAAACAAGAAATAAAGATCTGTCGATGTCGTCACGCAACGTCAAGCAACGGTTAAAAAACTATTATTACAAGACCAGATTTGTAGCCACGTGACCCTCAAAACCTGAAAGCAGTTGGCCGTTGCCCCGCGCGCTCAACTTGCTATAAGTTTTTACACAATATTTTTTGTGAATCTTAGTTCCTTGCTCTGTTCAACACAGTTTCTGCATCCTCTTCTTATTATTTATACTCCATTAGTTTCGTTTTTATCTCATATTATGTACCAACTGATGCCTGCAACTTCGTCTACATATGCGGGGTGGTAGGGTGTCTGTACCCGACTGGATCGCGACCACCGTACACCAGGTGGAACACCCGCCATAGTGACACGTTTGGGCGTGTCGCGTTCCGGGATCAGCCGGTGTATATCCAGCAACGGGGGGGGGGGGGGGCCCGTGCCCGCTGCACTGGGTCGCTTTCAGGCCGGCATGACAGCGGCGACCGGCGATAGATAGTATGTCTTTCGGTGGTCGCCATTGTTTTTGGATTGTACTGTGCTTACCATCAGGCACAGTACAGTCACTTTGCCGAGCTACAATAAAAAAAAAAAAAAAAAAAAAAAAATAGTCTATTATTTCAAAATATATTTTATGTAAAGGTGGAAAAACATAAGCACGGTCCGTACCGTTTGACCCACTAGTTGGAATAGTTACTTTGGGATTACTTTCTCAAAAGGAAAAAAAGCCTCGATTTTGAAACGCTCTTTATTGGTGTTACGCTCCTATTTGTCTTAGCATGTTGATATATAGCCGTCCTCGATAAATCACTTATCTAACACTGAAATAATTTTTCAAATAGTAGTCAGTATATATATAGTTCAAATAGTATCAGTGGTACCTGAGATTAGCGCGTTCAACCAAACAAACCCTCCAGCTTTATAATATTAGTACAACGTGATAATTTTTGTCTAAACAAGTCTAAAACGTAAAACAATAAGTGGAACGAAATCTACCTGGTAAAGTAGATACGATAAAACTTTACGAAGAAAATATTAAAGCATAACCTCGAGTAACATTTAGTCTTGGTTTCATTAAAATCGGTTAACTCTGTCAAAAGTTATTGTCATTTTAATTACGACGCGACTTAAGTACGAGAGCAAAGTACGTAAGTGGACATAATACATTCAGATGATTTTATGACACACTGTATTTTTACCTAATGTTCCACGCGTACGGAGTCGCGGGCATAGAAATTTTGTAATAAACATGAAAAATGCATATTCTGTATTTAAATTTATTCTCCTACGATTTATATTATGATTTGCCTTATCTATGCTAAAAGTAAAAATGCAATAATAGCGAATAGAAATCGGATCGGCAAATCTGCGAGCGCAGTGTAACTAAATACCGACGCGGCATATTGATTACAAATTTCTGAAATCAGAGCGCCGCGTCTCGTCGCGCCGTAACAACAAAACATTTACGTCGAACTGACCGCGGCCACGGCTTTAATTACACCGAAGCATCATTTTTTACTTTTACATTTTTCTAAAACCATTGCGTTTTTATCAAGTTCTTGTAATTAATAAGGTCATACAATAAACGTTTAGAGCTTAGATTTTAGTTGAACGGTACTATATCGTCGCATTCATTTAGGAACTGAATTAATATTTAAATAGTTTTTATTTTATTTTTATATTTGTTATCACAATTTTCCCTTGTCGTGTTAGATTATATATTTATGGCTGGACGGGAAAATTGACGGTATTGTCACAGTATAAATATGACAAACAGTACGGAAACTACCTACAGACGCTCGAAAACGACACACTCATACAAACGTGCGCATCGACAAGAGGTTCTAAAAGGTTCTCTATGGACAGCACCGCAAAAACCGCTTAGGGGTCTCGTCGATGCGCATGGTTGTGTGAGTGTGCCGGTACGAGCGTTTATAGGTAGTTTCCGTACTGTCTCTTATATGTATACTGTGGTATTGTACTGATCGCGAGAACAGTACAAACCAAGAACAAAGCGAAGGCCAAGCAAATAGGAATAAATCGTCAGTCATCGCTATTATGTCAGTTTGTTTTTTGACTGTTAAGTAGACACGATAAACCATTATCACGAAACACGACTGACTAAGAAAGATTCAATGTTGAAATCCCTATGCTAGGGAGAAAACGTCGTAGGAAAGTGACCGTGAGAGAAAATCATGTAACACAAAGTTACACAGCGGAAGAGGAGATAACATTGGTAAAAACACGGACGGGCGGCGGTTGGGTGAGGAGTATCCTCTACAGCCAGGCCAGATTAAGGTGGCAGGGGTGGAGTACCTGGCCTTCCATTGCACTGGTCCGGCGGATGGGGACACAGGTCGACTGGGCTACCTCCATTGGGGGATTGTCTGGCATTCGCGCTGGAACTTGCCACTGTTGGGGCGGTGCAGGCGGTTTACTGAGGAGTCTCAATCAGTAGGAGTCCAACACTGTCCACCTCGCCCCCGAGGGAACGGACGTCTTATGCATGTTTTCCTCATATTAAAAAAGGGTCACAAATCCTACCACTCCACTTAATTACTGAATAAAGACCGGCTGATCACGGACCGAGATACACCTAAGCGTGTCAGTTTGTCGCGTGTTGTCTTTGTTTATGGTGATCGCGATCCAGCAGGGCAAATTTTATCGTGTCTTTCATATTGATTACTAACTTTCATTCCCTCAAAATGAGGTTTACGAAAATTGATAAGTAAAATGTGCGCTGACAAAATTAACAATTATGTGTGAGTTTATTCCAATTTTATTAGAAAGTAGTGTTAAAATTGCTATCGACCGTGCGAGGGCCGTGTCACGAATATGCGACCTCTCCTACTACACAGTACGAACACGGGTATACAATTTAACTGGAATTGTCATTTTAATTTATCTGTACATCATGGAGTAAGAGTTCTTATAATTGTTTTTAATAAAACATGTCATTATTTCAGACAATCTCACACTAATAAATAATATACCAGTGGAAAACGGAACGAAGTGGAAAGAGGGAGACTGCACTGCTTTTTACATCGATTATTCCAAAATCGCCTACTTGCGATATAGGACCATACATATGATTTTGTGTAGAGTCAAATAAATTGTGATTATATTATTTCGGGGTTTAATTCGCTGAACACGGCCTCTCATATACAAACATCAAAAATCACTTCTTAAAAACATTTTACGTAATTGACAACATTTTATCATAAGTATACATTACTATAAGCGTTTTATGATATATTACGATACTTTTAATACGTATCAATTGATATTTATTGTCTAAACTAGAAATAGATGAGGTCGAGGTCGGGTTTGAAAGTCAACTAGATTGTGAGCCAGAGGATGACGTCTCGCTTCAATAAAAATCACAACCCGTCAAAACAAATTATAGTGTAAATTTAATGTTTTTAACGATAATTAAGCATTGGTTATTGATCGGTGAAGTTGTTAATTTGCGGAAATCCATCGTACGTAGTTAATTTATTGAAACAGATTATTATTAATCTCGAATACTCTGATTTTCTATTAATAACAAAATTGTTAAATAACCAGACGGGAACGTATTTTTTATAAATTTAGAACATGTAACTCCTTACATAGCAATCACCATTCATCAGGTGTAAGACCCAACACAATACCACGCTTGGACACGTCTCGTGTTGTGTTCTGGTACTATCCGATGTATATAAACCAATCAAGTGAGGTGGTAGAATATCATGCACATGGGAATAAACCCGTCACAGTGACTCTGTTTTAGTTTATTACGTTTCGGGATTAGTTGGTGTATTCCTAGCTACCGAGGCAGCTTCCACTTGGGATGGATTGTTGATCTTTCGATGTTTGTATTGTTTTAGGTTTACACTGTGGATATCGAAAGGAACAGTGCAGTCACTGTGTTGTGTTCGGATAAAAGAAATATAAATGTCATATACTGAATCTATACTAATATATAAAGCTGAAGAGTTTGTTTGGTTGAACGCTAGGATCTCAGGAACTACCAGTCCGATTTGAGAAAACCCTTCGGTTTTAGATAGCTCATTTATCGAGGAAGGCTTTAGGCTATATATCATCACGCAAAGATCAATAGGAGCGGAGCACCAATGAAGAATGTTTCAAAATCGGGCATTTTTTTCCTTTTGAGAGATATCGTTAGCGTTAATATTATATACGTTGCCATGGTAACGTGGTAAGTTTCTACCGCAAACATTTTCAAAGTTTATTTTGTTTTCCTATTCAAAATTTGTTAACTATTACGTATTATAAAAATAAAGTTTGTGCATGTACAATTAAAATAACAACTTTTTGGTGAATGTATATGGCTACAAATGACCATAATTTTTTTTTTTGTATTTTGTCTATATTTTTTATATTATTATATTTTGTCTGTTTGTTTGTTTGTTCCGGGTAATCTCCAAAATGGCTGAACCTATTTTAATAGGAATTTTATTGGCAGATAGCTGAAATTATAGCGGTTGACATATTGTACTTTATTTGTCCGCGGCTTCGTCCGCATTGCTATTTCCAAAATGGTTGGACCGATTTTCACGGGGTGTTCACTGGTAGACAGCAGACCTCATAAAAAGTAATTTAGGTTTTTTTTTATTCGCCTTCGGCCGCAGTGCAATATCCGTAGTGCTTGAACTGATTTTCACGGGGCTTTCACTGGCAGATAACTCACCTTATAAGAAGTAACTTAGACTATTTTATTTTGTTACTCAAGACTTCGTCTGCAATATTCTACTATCTCCTAATCGGTTGGACCGACTTTCACAGGACTTTTACGGGCAGATAACTAGCGAGCTCGGAAGACGTTGTCCCGCCCCGATAATAAAAAGAAAACCTTGAAAAATTATACTTAAACCTTCCACATGAATCATTCTATCTACTGGTGAAAACGGCATGACAATCCGATCTGTAGTTCTGGACTTTATCGCAAACAGACAAACAGACAGACCAGAGGACTTTGTTTTACATTATGAAGTGATGAACTGTTTCCTGTGCATTCATTCGTGTGAATTTAATAAAAATAGTTTGTTTACTGTAAACAAGCGCGTGAGACGTGCGCTGTACTGGACTCCAAGAATAAATGTATGTAATTTGAATTATATTATCATTTTGGTCAATTTGGCGGTCATTTTGTTTTATTTACCGCGTTTGCATCTACATAACTCAGTGATTATAGCAACGTATAAGAATAAAACAATTATATCGACAATATGGGCATATTTTGTCTATATAATAAACAATTTAACACATATTGTTCGATAATGTATAGTTTAAAATTTTCATTACTTTCTTTTATAATGTTAATGAGCACTGAGGGTGGTACATAGTAGGTTAAAGTTCCAGGTATGTTGCTGATGATAAATCCCATCCCATTCGATATACTATTCGTATTCACATATCTAATGTACACGTTACATGTTACAGACGATGGCGTAATGTAAGATTGTAAGTAGGTGTGTACATAACCGAAATGCTTTTTCAAAAACATTTGTAACTATGACACCATAGTTATTTAATACATTTAAAAAAACGCGTGCGGAGCCGCAGGGGACCGCTAGTCTATATATAAATAGGATAAGACAAATCTGTTCAGTACTTTTTTCTCTTCTGTTTGTCAACCGATTTTCTTTATATTTGGTTAGTTTAGTAATTATTGATGAGCTTTAGTGTTATCAAGAAAAAAAGTTGGAAACATTTTTTTTTTCTTTGCCATCTTTATGTTTAAAATAACTATACAATTTTCGGCAAAAGATACTTAAACGATAGAGAAACTCTAAAAAAACACGAATTATGATCTGATTTCGACCACTGGACGACCACTAGTATATGCATGTATATAAAACAGTGCATATTCATTACAAATATCGGATCTTTACGAAATGAAAAATGTATAGATTATTATTTACATGCCACGTCTATTAAGTGTATATCTGTTATAGACAATTCTGCCGTGTCATTTGTAATAACGTAAAACAGGTCAAGTGCAGAGGGGTTGGCCGCACGTGTCCTGTCAACCGCTCGTCAAACATTGCCGAGTCCCAACGGCGGCGTAAGTAATTATTTAAACACAGACCGACATGTATATGTAAAATTAATGAAAATCGCGTGATACATTATATTAATGTTACAAAAGTTATTGGTATAGTAATACGGGTTTGATAAACATAGAGATGGGGTGTGACGAGTAATTAATTAATTTTGTGCGATAATTATTATTTGTATAGAAGAAACGTTTGTTGGGGGAGAATTTTGTTTTTTAATTTAAATTAAAATATCCATATATACAATCAAAGTATGTATTATATTATATACATTTATATTTCGTAAGTAGCATTTACATACAGAGAATTCATATTATGAAACGTGAAAGTACACTAAAACGTAACTTTGAGCATTACACATATTTACCAATTTTAGAGATACGTGTTACATGTTTGAATCAACTTTTTAGACACTCTCTTCATGCCATCATCATATCACTGTAGTAAAAAAATTACCTAAATAGCTTTTAAGAAAAAACTTCTTAACGTGTATTTAGGATAATATCAAATAAGGAGTCTTGAAAGTTGATACACCTATTATCTATACTTATAAAAAAAACTGAAGTGACCCATGTTTGTCCGGGTTAAATCTCTGAAACGGCTGATACCATTTAAATGACATTTGTTTTGGAAGATAGAGAACTTTCAGTTGATTATAATATAGTAATAACGTTACGATTTTCAGGAACAGCTTAGAAGAAATTATAATATTTTCAGAGGTAACTTAAAGTGGAAAGCACATTAACAGGGTTAAGTAATAATAACAATTAAAATAAATAAAGGAAAACCTATAATTAATCCAGATAAAACAAGTAATCACCGTACACCAATCAAATTATTTTCCCCACAGCGAATATATTTTTACGAAATAATCGTCATTTGTTCACGAATAACAAACGGTTACCATAGATATTGAAAAGAAAGAAGAGATATCAGAGGTAGTAACTTATACGCATTAGGAAGAAACAAGCTATTCTTTATATTAATACATATTTTAAGGCTTTTGCCGAACAGAACGCGGCAGTAGAAGTACATGACGCTCATGACGCGCATGCGTTCTTTTCGACGGATTCCAACTTGAATAGTACAACACAACGCGGCGTTCTAATACACGACGTAAGTACGCCTTGAGGCGCCCTAATAACGCTTTCCGTTTGGTGAAGCTTTTGCCTTGGCCTTGGTGAAGCCTTTAGTAATTTACGTTTTAAGTTATTTGGTAATTTAAGGTTTTCGTTACATAAATAATTAGCGACAGCTTCGTCAGCATTTACATCCAAAATCAAAATATCCTTTATTCAATTTAGGCTGAAAAGGCGCTTATGAACGTCAAAGCTACCATCGGTTCGGAAAACAACCCAGTCATCGAGAAGAACCGGCAAGAAAATCGATCTGGTTTATCTTTTCATGTTATATATTTTTACAATAACATAAATATTTATATTCGTTATTAGTGGATGCACAGAGAGGGGCGTCATTTCCAGACGCTACAATCGTTCATATATTGATCCACCCTATAATAGCCTTTAGATATTAAAACCCGCTTGATATGGTTCTTGAACTCATTATCCGGCAAATCGGTAATGTGTTTTGGGACTTTGTTATAAAACATAGCACTATTACCTAAAAAACTGTTTTTGGACTTAGTGAGTCGAAGCATGGAGTGACCAATTTGTTGCGGTTTCTAGTATTTAAATTATGCTGGTCTCTTACCAGATCCAGCATATCTAAGTTTTTGCGGACATACATCAAATTATCAAGAATATATTGGGACGGCAGATTTAAGATACCGAATTCCTGAAACTTAGTCTTTAATGATTCGTGATCCGTTATATGATAACATCATAGGTTATGTTCATGTAGGTAACTGTAACATGTTATTCAGCGTAAACTAAGATAGCTCCCAGATATCACGTTTTGTTCCAACATACTTGACCATTACCATTATATTTCGGGTAATTTAAACAATATCTTTATAAATTCCGCTGTATAAGCTATATTACTGCAAAATTTCATCAAAATCAGTTTAGTGGTTTTACGAATAAGATTAAAAAACATCCATCCATTCTCACAAACTTTGTAATATCAATAGGATACAAAATTTCACAACTTCTCTGGTCAACAGCACACGTTTTAATCTGATATTTGAACCAACACGTACAATTCGCAAGGCGTACAAGTAAGTTGTACTGAACCAGCAGCGATGGTTTTAAGAAACAAATATATTTAACGAGTTATCTTTGATAAAAAAGCAACTACAAAGTTCTTCAGGGTTTTCTTGTAAAACTTAATTTTATTATAGTTCCAAAATCCATTAATAACTTTATTATTTTTAATACCATTAAATTGATCGTAATTATCAGTATTGTACAAAAATTGTAAGCTATCTCCGTCAATCTCCGTAACAACACTAAAATCTCTATAATAATATTGTTCTTATTTCAAATTACGCCGTCTCTCAGTCGTTATAATTTAATGAAGGCATGTATAAAACACAAGATTTGTTGTATGTTCCATAACTATAAAAGTTTAGTAACCGCAGCTTTAAACAACAACAAAGTATGCACTACTTTAATACTTCAATTAATTAGTCAATAAAGTCGCATAACAGCTTTAACGACTAATGAGTAAATGTAATAATAAATTACACTAAGAACATTGTTAAAGTGAGCAGACAGTAAAACTGTGAAAATCTAAAGCATTCACTCGCTTTCTACACATTTGTCAGTATCATAGTACAGCTGTGAGGTATTCAGAATATGATATAGAATTACTGCTCGATCAAAGACTATATTAAAAGCCAAATATTAATAAACATATGAGGAAGAAAATCTCTCAAAATTTTTTTACCAAAGATTCTGAGGAATAAATTAAAAAAGAAAATACGTTAATAAAAGATGTAATAAGAAAAAAATCTAATTAAAAAATTACCGAAAAAGAAAACCTCGTAAAAATAATTAAGTGTACCTTAGCAGAGGATTTCTTCAAGGGGCTGCGATTGCTGAAAATGCGAAGGCATAGGAAAGCAATTCTCGCACCCGAAACAGGAACAACAAGATATTTCAAATATGATCAAAAAAGCGCTTTATGCTGTAATATCACGGAATCTTATATTAACTTAAAACTTAAGCAGCGCTAGAGTTAGTCCAGGTTAATCATGCGTCGTTTAGAGTCATTCAAATTCGTTCCTGATTCACGATGCAGTGTGACTCATCGACGCATTCACCACACTGACCGATGACTCATTGTAGCACAAGTCGCTAAACCGACCAACTTGCGCGTCGCGTCGTTTCCTTCATTTGTATTAACAATTTTCAACGCAGACAAGCGCGTTACCTGGTAAATCGATACTGGTCTGCCTGGTTTTTAGGGTTGGCACGTACGTTTTTCGATCGACTGTGGCCACATACATAATTCTTCATATATATATATTGAGTTGTATAATTCAAGTTGTTTGCACTAAATACTTTTTTCGTAATCCGCTTACATTTATTAATTTAAATACTTTTTTCTTTTTTTTAACCAATCTTTTATATTATTACTGCCATTGTCAAGTAGTTAATAGTATTACAAGTTCTTCTTCCATTCCATTTTTGGCAACCAGTCTTCTAGTAGACTATTACTGCCATTGAATCAAGTGAGTATCGATATTACAAGTTTCTTGATATAATTTCAATGAACGAACAAGATGGTGGCCATCTTGTTAGAACTTTCCATGGAATTTTTGTGGCATCTCAGAATTCATGTTCCGAGGTATTATTTTCCATTCACTTCACTTATGCACAATAAACAAACTATACTACATAAAACACCGCCAATTTTACACAATTTTTTTTTTATAAAAGTCCATCGTGACTTGCTTCGGTATTCTTGAATCAGTTTGTATTTATGAAAAAGCTTACTTCGTGGTATGCTTACCTTCGACTTGAAAACTGTGGAAATATATATTCCGGTAATATTTTACTTGGTATCAAGTAAAATAACCATATAACCGATATTGGATTAAAAATATTCGTATTAGATGACTATATTATAAGAAACAGATTAATTGTCCAATCGCTAGCCTACTTTTTAAATCGAAACATTCAAATCATTTTTCTTCACTATATAATGATCAATGTAAACTCTTTTAAATAACATGATAATCAATTTTGAGTTTTAACCTTTAGACAATAAAGGTAATTCCTTACTTAGCAATAAAGTACACGATCCCTCATAACATGACGCCACACGCAATGCACCCTTCGATTAAACTGCTACTGTTGTTATTGGAAAAACATTATTTTTATAGGTATAATACATTTATCTATAATCATTATACGCCCATACAACCCTCATTTTTTACTTCGCCCATTGTAGTTTTAGAAGTTTTTCAGTATGTTACGGCTTATTTCTTCATAGTAACTGATGTCCGCTACTTCGTTCACGTGGAAATTGTATTATTGTTTCACGGAATGTGGATTATCTTAATTTTTTATGATAATTTGTCATTTGGACTTAAACTCCGTAGAAAATTTCAAGGATTTTGACAACCCATTGATAAATCTTGTCACTCCTGCTTAATTCATTCAGAAAAGCATATTCATATATTTCTAGATAATACTCTGAAAAGTCCTCTATTTGTCAGTAAAAGTCTCATTAAAATTGGTTCAGCCATTTCAGAGATTAGCCTGGATTATAGAGTAATAAAGCTGCGACCATGTCAGTGTCCGGACCATAGAGTAACAAAGCTGCGAGCAGTCTGTAGAAAATGCTTTTTGTTTCGAACTGACTACGCAATTGGCCTAGCAAGGTCTTAATAGCTTCACCGGATTTGTAGAGAGTGCGAAATCGGTTTTAAATATAGGAATAATATGATCCGGATGTGCGGGTGTAAGGAGGGATGTGGGGGTAATGCGGGGTTGTAAGTGTAAGCGGTTTCATAATTCTATGGCCTGGACAAATAACAAACACTTCTATTTTATATTTATGGAAAGTGATATAATTGGTTGTTAAACTTCATTGATGTCGAACCTTTTTGATATTTCGATTTTAAATGCTATAATGTAACGGATGTTCTATATTTAATTTTCATAACGGAAGTATATACATTGTGGAATCGGTTTGACAGCCGACGTAAGTTTTTATTTTGTGCCGCAAAATACAAATGTTAAAAGGATAGTAATGTAAAAGCACATGCAATTATTAGTAATTTAAAATAAAACATACTGAAATAATAATTATTTTAATATCTAGGGAAAGATATTTGTTCATTTCTATGAACATGTATGTTATGAAGCCTCTTTCTTTAATTCCTAATATAAAAACAAAAGCTACTCTACTCTACTTTCTGTCTTAATATTATTTGTGGCAACCAATCTTCTAGATTATTACTGCCATTGTCGAGGAGGTAATAATGTCAGAAAAGCGTCTCGTTATAATCTCAATGTTGTAACAAGACGGTAACCCCTTGTTAAAACTTTCCAGGGAGTTTTGTGGTATCTATAATACATGCTATGTGGTATTATATCTCATCCACTTCACTTGAACACAATAATCGAACCAAATTACGTAAAATACCACTAATATTACAAAGTCTAAAGTCAAACAACACAAGATTATGATAAATATAAAGTTCACTACATGACTGAAATGTCGCCAAAAATTAAGCGCTCTATTTATAAATCAATCGATACAAAATTACGATATTTTGGACAACCCTAGTGAATGATCCAAGTTTACCAATATAAACGTATATATTATGATATGTTGCAAGATCGAACGGTTCTTTTGTGCAACAATGTTAGCGTATAGATTTTGCGATATGAACTATATTCGTGTATACTATATGCGTTCAGCTCGTTTTTCGATTGGTATCTGATTAATGATTATACACCCATTATGCTATTCGCATTCGCCCGTGATTCATCGTATTCGATTAGCTCCTTTTGACGGCTAATATATAAGACTAACTTTGTCCGTGGCTCCGTCCGCGTGGAACCTAATAGTAATATAACCATCTGAATGTATTAAGTCCATTTACTTATCTACTTTCCTCTCGTACATAAGTCGCGTGGTCATTAAAATAAAAATTACTTTTGATAGAGTGAACAGATTTTAATGAAACCAAGATATAATAATTGCTACTGGAGGATACCCTTTATGATTTCCTTGGTGAGGTTTTATCGTGAACGAATTACTTTAGCAGTGATGCGTGTTCAAACAAAGAGAAAGACAGACAGACAACCATTTCTAAATTTCTAAAAATAGAAATGTAAGTATTTTATTACAATTCCAATTACAAGACACCTGCAACATTTTTTTTCACAAAAATCTAAAAAGTACAGACACGTTAGATTCACTTTCTTATTATATGTATATAGAAGATGTAGCTTCGTGAATGTAGAATGATGCTGTCGCTAAATTACAGTTAGCAAAATACACCAATAGCGACTTGTCAGTATTCTACTCGAGGTTAAATTGTTATGCGATTATTACAAAAATACTCTGCCAAGATTGATCGGCAGAATCAATATTGTTTTCCGATATTTTAAACTGAAAACCATTGTTCAACAAAAACTTTTGGGATGCAAGCATGATACCAACGGACTATCATTGCCTATAAAAAACTTATCTTATTTATTTTGTTTAAAATTTGAATTCTTTACGATCTCATGGTCGTTACAATTTTGAGAATATTTCATAATAATTTCCCAAAAAAAAAAAAATTAAAGATAGAGATATTTGTTAATTTTAGAGCTAATGTTTATACATAAATAGTAAAATAACAGAAAAAATGTAGTATTGTTTCAAAGCGCAAATAAAATATCTTATCGTAAGCAGTATGATGCAGTGAATGTAGATACGGATATTAGCCAATCAGTGTGCGACCCTGCAACCCTTCGTAGCTATCTTCGGGCTATTCTAAATGATTATTATTATCATTATAGTTATACAAATTGTTATTATATATTTCTGAAAATATTTCTTTAGAAGTGCAAGTTCATCTTTTACATTAGAGCCACAAAGTACACAGTGAACAGACTTGCGTCAGGAAAATGTATATTGTATATCATCTTTTAAATTTAATTGTTAATACAGTTCTCACAGAAATGCCGCCTTGCGTCGTGCTTTAGAACCTAATTTCATTAATTTAATGAGGGGAAAATAAATGTACAGTATTAAGTAATATCTAATCGGAATTACATTGACGTTAAGTCAATTTTCTCATACATAATTTCATCTTGGCAATAATAACCTTATGAAAGATAACAGAATCGGTCATAAGGACAGTACGGAAGCTAAAACAATTGAATAACTGCGTTCTTTGTTGAATTTTCAAATCAATTTTAGTCCGATTTATTTAAGGTTCATAATTTGCAAATTGAAATTATTAACATTAGTCTGGTACATACATTATACATCTATTAGCAATACATTTTTATACAGTTTATTTAATTAATCAAACAGCTGATGGGTTAACACAAAATATCAATTTTACATGTGTACAAACCGCTATACTACGACGTCGCTAATCTGGCGTAAGCGTAATACGTCGCGAGCATGTCGGAGTCATCGGTGACGCGAACCCATAAGTTATTCCCCTACCAAAGATCGATCGAAAAAATGTAATACAACAAAAATTAACTTATATAATTATATTGAAAACGCTTTTACAAGTACAGAATATTTACGATCAATCTGTGGACAGCCCCTATAGAGACTATTAAGGAAAGTGCAGGGTTGTGGGCGAACGTGTGGGACGAACGTAAAGTTCATAATGATCTCTCGTTCATAATATTATGTACAGCCTTTTACGTAAAGTAAAGTAATTTAGAATTTCGGTTTTTTTTGTATCGATTTAATAGGTCATAATAGATTATTATTGCCTTCCTGTGCACGCGGCACCATGGTAGTATATTTTTGAATATTACAAGCTTTAATTTACATCTAAATAATTATTGCAGAGCCATTGTGAACACATTTATTACTCAAACGGGACAAAATTCGATTATCCAAAAGATTAATATTGTCCAATATGATGAAACTATTTCATTAATTTTCGATTTAAAACTAATCTTTTATATCTTTAACAATTAAAAATTGTTTTACGGTATGAAAACGGTCACGCTGGTTTAACTAGGAAAGTTAAATGTGTATATGTATATACTAGCGATCCCGGCGGACGTTGCCCTGCCTTGATAATAAAAAAAAACTAAAATTCAACCGCAGCGCCACCTACCGGGTCCAATTGTGAATCTAAACCATTCTCGGATCCACTCGAACATGCACACAAAATTTCATCAAAATCAGTCCAGCCGTTTAGGAGGAGTTTAGTGACATACACACGTACAGAAGAAATTTATATATAAAGATATAGTTCAACCGATTTGTTTACTACTTTCGGTTTTAAATTATCGTTTCCTGAATTATATTTTTTTTATATTTAATTGTTTGCATTTAAAATAAATATTGCAATAAAATGTACCGTCTGTTATTTTGTATATATTTATTTAATTTTAATCTCATAACTTGTTCCACATATTACATAATGTTACAGCATAGAAAACGGTCCGGAAATGCTAATATGATTTTATAAAATAATTATATAAATTGGTTATTTAGTTTTAACATTATTAGCATACAAACAGATAGAGAAACATTGTTTTTTTTATGCATGAGTGAAAATATATCGAATTATACATAACATAATGTATGAAACTATTGTTAATTTACATAATTACTGAATTAGTTTTATTTCATAATATATCTATTTTATTATTTAACTAGCGGGCCCGGCAGACGTTGTCCCGCCCTGATTATGAAAAAATCCTTGACAAATTATATACAAAAAGGTTCCTCATCAACCACTCTATCCACCGGTGAAAACCACATGAAAATCCGTTGGATCGTTTTTGAGTTTATCGCGAACAGATAGACAGACAGACGCGGTAGAGGACTTTGTTTTATACTATGCAATGATTCATGTTTCCATTTGTCTTCTGTAGATAAGTATCTAGTAATAATTATCCAATTAAAAAAAACTTTACAGAGGATACATTACAGAACCAGGGGGTATCTTTTTTACTAATGTATTTAATGAATTAATAACGCAAAAGACAAGTTAAACGGCACAACCCGTCGTGTCTGTTGAAACGTAATTATTAGGGTGTGATTTATTATTAAAAAAAATTACACGTTAATATTATCTCCATTTCCATTGCATATGTATTTTATTTACAAAACGATAAATATTTAATAGTACCAGAAACACGTTAAACAGCACAGCCCGCTGTGTCCGTCGATACGCAATTACCCGCAAAACCTTCGAAAACAGATCGTGTGCAATTCGGAGAAACCTCCTTGTTCGGTGTACAATACAACCGGTTCTTGTTTTGAAACTTTAAATTCGAGCGTGGGTTGTTACCACGCGAACTGAGTGAGTTTTTCTCGATGTTGGACTCTTTCCTTACTTAGTCTAGATACGAGTATATAATTTACTTTGATGGTTTGTCAAAAGCTGCCAGGTGAACGTCCTTATTAATGAAAATGCGACTTACTCATGTATTTTTACTAAACGTGTTCACGAGATTTTATACTTTTAATGTACAATTCCACTACCTACAAGCCTTATTCAACTCCCTTAGGGGTTTTTGAGAGGTATTTTCAGCATGGCTTTGCTGAAGCATTATAGAGCAAGAGCCCGTGAGTGCCAGACCTTCGTATATTAATAGAAGACGAAAGTTATTCTATGTGTGTCTCTAGTACAAATAAGAATGATCCCCAACCATGAATGTGATGCAGCGGTGGCTTTGGCAGGTAACAGGTAACAAAGGTGTATAAAATTCCATCTCAACTTTATCATAAAATAAAACTGGTTTTTTTAATATTTGATTCATAATAATATAAAATCTCGCGTTGCTCATTGCCAGACAGTTAGTATGGTTACAACCCTCTGCCGGACACCCCTAAACTATTATAGTTTATAATTATACTTACGTTATATTATAAAACCTACATTTTTCATATAATTTTTTGGGGGCCTATTAAACTATGCCTATATTTTATTAAAGTACGAAGGTCTGGCACTCACGGGCTCTTGGACCATTACTGGTTTCAGCATGAATGGATTGCCTCGCCCGGGGTAATACCACCCTCTCATAGAAAACCGCAGTGAAGTAACAGTGCTTGCATTGTTGCGTTTCGTTCGGTCAGTGAGAGCGCCGGAGACCCACCTCCCCTCCCCCCCATCCACCGTCCCCCTCCTTCCCCATCCTCCAACCCCACAAACACAGGCAGGCATAGCACTTACGACTCCCCTGGTGTTGACAGTGTCTATGGACGGCGGTATCGCTTAACATTAGGTGACCCACCTGTTCGTTCGCGTCCTATGATATATAAAAAAAATGTTTTTAGTCCTTTCTTATTGCTCACCTACACTTGTATAGTGTACTATTATTACATGTGTAAAATAATCCCCTTTTTACATTTTATTTATTTATTTTTTATATATAATTTCTTTTTTCTATATCTTAATAAAAGAATATGAGATGTGAAAATTAATTTTTAAGAATACATTTAAATATATCATTTGTTTATTAAGCATGTTTAGGGTGTTTTCTAATAAATATTGTATTTTTTTATAACTTATATTGCTAAATCAACCAGATAACTAATGAGATCAAAGGTCTAAATTTTATTGGCGCGAACGCCATCTGTCATAGAAAGTCAGATAGTCGCCTTTCAATCTTTTTTTGAATAACGTTTGGTAAAATAAGTACAAAGGAACTAAAAAAAATCATTTAATTAAAAAAAATATACAAGTATTTAAAATAGTTACACTTATTCGATAAACTTGGAGCAAACCATTATCAACAACACAAACCATTAATTAATATCAATAAAGGTAACACAAAAGCTATTGTCCTTTTTTATGATAAAAATTCTAACCACTGTAATGTAACGAAGATAAAGTGATGCTTATTTTTCTTATCATTGTGTTGAAGCAAATAGGAATACGTATCTATATCGAATGACTTCCAAGAACGATTGTTAATATCATTAATTTAAATAACATTATTCATCAAAGCATCTTCCTGGTTTATGTTTGTTTATTAATTTTTTCTCGAGCATAAATTACACCCGAATATTTTATACACTAAGCAATATAGGTTAGACTAATTTCAATTAAAATTCAATTAAAGTGTACATTGATTTTCAAATATACAGTACACTCCGCGAGACATAAACTGAGCTTTGCATTTGTGTGTGGTGAGCACATATAATACATACGTATACGACGCAACTCCGCCGCGCTCCACATTTCAACTCTTGTCCTGATAATAGCGTGACGTGTAAAATTCATTTTATTTTTCTGATCGATTTATTAATGTAATGGCTGTCAAAACAAATAAACTAAAAATACAAAAACCTCTAAATAGCCAGTAAAAGAAATTTAATGTAATTTAAATGATTATTTTAAAGATATGAATGATAAAGACATACAATTGTCATTACATTGTTACATTTTATTGATGTCCGACTTCTCTGTCGCACTTACATATGTACTCATAGGTACTCATCAATCGAATATAGCTGGCGCTTGTTTAACGATTTTAGTTATAATATATGTTATGTGGCTACCTAAAACATAAAAAAAAATTGTCCGATTCTACTTTTGATAATCACTCGCACAAATGCAAAGTTCAGCTTACGTCTCGACGACTGTAAAGTATTTTATAATTCGTTACTAATTACTAGTAAATATGGTAAAGTTGAATATTCACTCCCGGTTAAAGTCCACTATATATTTCATAGAAAATATATAATATCTAGGTTATTTATACTTTTCCCATTTTGTTACTTACTCGGTAACAATTTGGTTTACTTACAACCCCTATTGCGTCATACTGATTGTTGATACGATATACGATTGTCGAATCTAATACAGTGTAATTTGCATCTACTTGATAGTTTTTATTTATCAAAAATAATGTTATAAATGGACTTATTTTACGTAAAGATATGCTAAATATAAAATAAATTACATTATTTTTATATAATATGCATATTGCATATATAATGGGAACTATATTATTTGATGTAAATTATGTAATTTAACTCGACAAAAAGCGCTGTATTAATTTCTTTTATTTTTTTTTTATTAGAAAACGATTATTTTCGATATGTTTCATATGTGATATAATTTGTGTGTTAGATGACTTGCAAATGTCACTATTACAACGCCCGCAACGACAATGTATGATATTTGTTTCGGTAAACTTAATTATCAGGGAAATGTAGAATTTGATAGGCATGCGAACGTGAAATTGGATATAAAATAAAAGTATGTAACAGCGATGTTTTTAATCGTTACAATTAAGAAGATTATCACAACAAGGAATTGAGTACGAGCGGCGCGCGGTGTGGCTCAGCGCGTCAGAGCGTCTCACGTGTCAGTGTCAGCCATGACGCAGTCTTCTTTCCGACTGCTTAACATTCAGTAGCCATCGTTCGATTACCATTAAACTAATGTCGCCGCGTGTTTGTGTCAATGAACTAATTGGCAAACAAAGGACGAATATCGTGTGTCACGGATCGTATCAATTGCACTTTTATGATGCAATTAACTGGTGTGCCCAAGGCTGCGTTCACTTCAATACGCTCTCATGGACAAAACGCCCCATATAATATTAACATATAGCTGCCTGTGATATATGCAGGTTATGAAAAACCGCTTCTTAAGAAAGTTAGTTAGTGCCCCACAAGATCTTACCTGAACGATCGATCTTCCCAAAAGCATGGAGCTTCGGAGCACCTTTCGATCTGGGTGACAATGAAGTCAACTCCCTCACGACTAATTACTTTGATAAAACCGCAAAGTATTATTAACCACCGCTAACTACACCCCAAAGTCCAGCGCCGAGAACTCTAAAAGATGACTAAAAAATATTTTCACCAGTCCTCCTGATAAAATAACGACTGCGAACAATTCGTACCCCTCCGATTCTCCAAACAGAGCGTGCTCGCGTAATCAGAGACCACGTCGCCGCGGTCTGACGGTTAATTTCACTGCTGTGCACACAGCGCGGCCCCTCTCGTCAACGTTTCAAGCCTAGGTCGGATCCCCCGGACTGGAGCCCTCGAGCACGCTTCTAGAGCTTACTGCATTCACTAGATCATCACACACACCATAAATCACCTAACACACGTATACACACATACACGGTAGGCAGGTACACGTTATGGAAAGGCTGTTAATTTTTTCCATTGTGTCTTTTTTTAGGTCACTTTATCCAAAATTGTCAGACTCAAAATACATCTGTATGTGTCTCACCAACGCATACACGTATGGTTAGCGTAGCTTGCATTAATACTTTAGCTTAATACGCGATAGTGCTTGCAAGGAAACGAATAGCCAAAGCCGAGGTGGGTCAACAGCGCATAGTCATTTAGCAAAAAATGTAAAACAATGGTCGAATTTCGACCATAATAAGGCGGTACAAAGTTATGTCTTGATAGTCTAATAAAGCTCGTCAATATCTACTAAACAAAGGAAAATAAGTTAAGAAATAGAGAACTGTTTTATATTCGTTTAACTATATAGAGATATATTAATTCGTCGCAGCTTCAAAGATTCCAAGTTACTAAATCTAAACCGAAAATGGATGAACAGCCGCAAAAAAGACCATATTTAATTTCGCCGTATCATCGACGCAATTGATTGTGTATACGACGTCAAATCCAAAGAATACGGCTACATAACCAAGCGAGGTTCATTGTAATACCTACCTACTAATGTACCTAACATTTTTGCCATTAATTAAGATTTTATTCAATCGTAGAACTATTATAATAAAATAAGCTTTAAACTCTGAATTATATGAGACAGACGACGAGGGCAATAAATGATACTTATTATAAAAAAAAACGTTTTAGATTCATGTCTATAAATATTTAATATGGTTTCGTATAAATCCGAAAGAGGAAAATTTTTGATTTTAAAATTGTTTTAAATAATTGAATATACACTTAACTTCTTAACTTCAACTTAGACTACGAAAGCCTAAAAAATAGTTTTAGCCATTTCCGAAGACGTTTACTTAGACTTAATTATTATATAACTAGCGGTCCCGGCAGACGTAGTCCCTCCCCCCTCTCCTCCGACTATAAAGAAATCTTTGACAAATTATATACTCAAACCTTCCCCATGAATCACTTTATCCACTGGTGAAAACCGCAAGAAAATTCGTTCAGTAGTTTTTGAGTTTATCACTAACAGACAGACAGACAGATGCGGTAGGGGACTTTGTTTTATACTATGTAATGATAAATATCTATATTGTATGCAGATATGTAAATGAAATGAGGATAATTCATTTTCTTTAAGACACGATTGTAATGTAGGTAGATTTCATTTCTTCATATACGAGGACTAGAACACTAATTCCAAGTCACGAAGGGACAGACATAGATAGTTTCGAAACGATAATGTCTTATTTTTGATTAAATAGGTATCTAATTTAATAAAAAAATTGAGTTTATCCATGAAGAAATTATAAACTGTATAACAGATTAGAAATCAAATAATTGAGTAAGTAGTTACATTTCAAAATGAACGACGGACAAATTTAGCCGTTCATAATATTTTGAAAATGCAAAAAAGATCTCTAAATTTGTGTATTCTTTTGAAGAACAAAAAAACTAAAAACCTTATGAAGGGCAATTTTGGAAGGTCCATTTTGAAATGCAACTACCCAATTGTAATATATATTCGTACTATTTTATATATATATATATATATAATTCAGGCTTAATACTAAATAAGACAATTGTACCATTTTTTTGTCATTCAGATTTGGCATGACGTTACCTTTGCTTGTGATATTTAAACAGCCATATATATTCAAAATATAATTCTAATTAATCCGTTTTATTTCCTAAAAAAATAAGATAAGAAATATATTGTGACACTAAGTAAAGCGCTCGATTTCATTCCCCTTTCAAACGCGGACATAATATTTCAGCGGAGCTGAGAGCTTTCACCGAAGCGATCAATTAAAAAAATAAGAGAAACGTACTTACATTAATAAAAATCCACTGTCTTAATGTAAAAAGTAAAACACAGCACGTTTTTCATACAAAAAATGCAACTGTTTTTATCAGCACTTTGTTTGCGAGTGAGATCACGTACGCTCTTCGCAGAGTGTAAAGGAGGACTGAGGTTCGCCCTCTCTATTGAGGGAAGAGGGGCTGACCACCTCCGTACCACGATACGATTACGATGCTACGATGGTAACATTGTCACGAGGATTTTACATACGTTTTGATTCCATTGAGTGTTTGTTCGATATTTTAAAATGAATAAAAATAATTGGTTGTTTGTCATAAGAAAACCTTGATGAAAAATTGTATACTTTTATGAATTGAATTATCTATACTAATATTATAAAGAGTTAAAGTTTGTGACGTTGTGAAAGTTTGTGAGTTTGTGACGTTGTGACGTTGTGGCGTTGTAAGGGGTAATCTCAGGAACTACTGGTCCGATTTCAATAATTCTTTCAGTGTTATATAGGCCATTCATTGAGAATGGTTATATGCTATATATGATCACGCTAAGGCCAATAGGAGCGGAGCACAGATGAAAAATGTTTCAAAATCGAGATGTTTTTTCTTTTTGAGAGCTTCTGCTGTATGTCAGCGTTAGCCCAGAGTAGTAACTATTACTACGCGGACGAAGTCGCGGACAGGGGCTATAATCTATATACTTCTATACTAATATTATAAAGAGGTAAAGTTTGTGAGTTTGTGACGTTGTGGCGTTGTAAGGTGTAATCTCAGGAACTACTGGTCCGATTTGAATAATTCTTTCAGTGTTATATAGGCCATTCATTGAGAATGGTTATATGCTATATATCATCACGCTAAGGCCAATAGGAGCGGAGCACAGATGAAAAATGTTTCAAAATCGAGATATTTTTTTCTTTTTGAGAGCTTCTCCTGTGTGTCAGCGTTAGCCCAGAGTAGTAACTATTACTACGCGGACGAAGTCGCGGGCAGGGGCTATAATCTATATACTAATATTATAAAGAAGTAAAGTTTGTGAGTTTGTGACATTGTAGGTGGTAATCTCAGGAACTACTAAACCGATTTTAAAAATATATCATCACGCTAAGACCAATAGGTGCGGAGCAACAATGAAAAATGTTTTAAAATCGGGGTATTTTTTCATTTTGAGAGCTTCCGCTGCGTCTTAGCCCAAAATAACTATTCCACGCGTGCAAAGTCGCGGGCAGAAGCTATTAACTAATTTATATTATCTATAATCTATACTAATATTATAAAGAGGTAAAGTTTGTGAGGTTGTAGGGGGTAATATCTGGGGAGTCGGAGAAAAATGGTCGAACGAAAACGTTTCTTACGAACGCTGCCTTAATTATGAGATATATATGATTGAGTTCTAGAGAAAAGTTGTAGCTTGATAATGCCTATTACCGCCCAACGAAGTGGGCACGGGTCGGCTAGTTCTTTATATAGATAGATTCGTCACAACCCTAACGCTTAGGCCGATCGCACCTCTCTATCTTGTTCCGCGCTCTCGCTTGAACACTCGGCTCAGGCGGAACGTGACGATGAGTCATGCTTTTTCATGGGTATAGCCGGTTTTCATCGATTTATAAGACGTTATCACGTCAAAAACGTGATGTAAGCAATTAAAAAAACGTGAAAATACTGGTGCTCTTACACGCAAACTACGCATTGTATGTGACTTTAGATTATATTTTACGAGTATTTAATTATATTTATTAATTCTGCTTAACCTTTAAGAAAAATCTAGTCGAAGTCCTTCCTCGAATTCAGTTTTGAAAATTGCATTTAAAGCTCTTCATTAATGAAACTACAAATTAATACTGGCTATTCGATGAATATATCACTTCAAAATAGGATTTATTACTTCGTCGAATAGGCGCGAGGTTGTCTTGTAGAAATTTCTGTGACGTCAACAATATTTATATTGGTTTATTATATTTTGATGATTATGAATCAAAAAGTAGGTTATAGTTGATTGAGCTGACAGCCCTATATTAAGGTGCTTGCTCCCAAAACCAAGGTGATCAAGCGACCATTAGAAATTGCTCTGACAACATGCTATGGATTAATTCTTTTACCGAAATTTCAAACTCTTTACAGTATTCAAAGTGATATTGATCAACGCAGTGAAATGAAATAAAAAGTAGAGAATACCAAAATGTATGTATTTTTCTTCTAGAATTTGTTTTTTCTGAGATTCTTAGATAAGTTTCTTTTTATTTTTTATGCGAATCATCTAAAGCGGCGGATCAGACCGACTATTATGCATACCATGTTACCGCGTAGCCACAGCATATGATTTTTATATTTTGTATTTAGGTTATATAAATGTTTATTAAGTAAACAGTCCATTTTCTCTTGGAAAAATTCATAATGTTTTATTTTTGATTATGCCATATTTATTTCCTGTCGTAAACTATCATTTTACTTTCTTACTTTCACTGTACATAATAATTATGATGCATCCCGCGATGGCTCTTAATTTTGTATTCCTAAAATCAATCTCGATTATTGGTATAATTTAAGTTTTCAAATTTCATTTAGAGTGATCAATGGACAGCGCTCTGTTAGTGTGTAGACAGGTATTATAAATCGTATAGAGCGGACTGCGGAGTCTGCAGTCAGGTCGAAGACACGAATGTTTCGGCGCGAACCGACTAGCCGAGACGTCGGAGTAATCGTGTTGCAGCCAAATCCGTGTCTCGCAAACTTTTTCTTCCATTTTCCATTTCCTAATCTGCACGAGTACTGGTTTTAGCATTAAAGATCGAATCAATAAAAAAATACTGTACTATGTGTATGGAGTAGAAAAGATACGTAGCACTCTTTATGGCCCATGTACCACAACGGCGATACTGAATATTTTTTTAGATAATTTATAAGATTCACTTTTCAATATTCTTAAATAAGGAATTACAATTATATTTCTATGAGAAAAGATGCCTGTTTAAACTATGAGGTTACATAATTAAAAATTACCTAAACTTATAAGATTTAATAAATAACTTCACTATTACAGGTTTGTATGGATTTGTTCTCATGCCTCTTAAACAAAAATTGATAAATGAATTCTACTGCTTAAATCAATAAAATGTCACTAAGATATTTTTTCTAGAAATTTGTAGAAATTGTAATCTGTAATACGTACATCAGTAATAATAAATTCTTTCGTAAGTTTCTTTATTTTAAGTTAGTCATAAGTTAACTACATAACAACAAGTTCTTTGTCTCTTATAACTTGTAGTTCAGTTTTTATAATTTATAAGGTTCAACATGAACATTGTAGGCTACAGTTTAATTTTGTATTGTTAACTGAGCATATTTTAAAAGTTGTAAATCTTTTCAACCTAGATACGGTCTCTCTCTGTTGTCAGATGGTTTATTTGTTACTTAATAATAATAACAAAATAAGAAAGTAAGTTCGAATAATATAGTTTTTTTTATTGTAACTAGCGGACCCTGCGGACGTCGTCCTGCTTTGATAATTAAAAAAAAATCCTAAAAGCCAACCGCAGCGCCACCTACCGGGTCCTATAATGAATCTAAATGTACCCACTGGAACACGCACACAAAATCTCATCAAAATTGGTCTACACACGTACAGAAGAAATCTATATATAAAGAAGATTAACAATAAAGTTACGGGTGACAGATAGTCGATACTATTGTCATAAAATTTGTTTGCTTATAGTTAAAATAAAAGGAAAGAATAATATAATTCTAAAAATGATTTTTATTAAACCTGAGTTACATATATAGTCCACTTTATTATAGGAAGGAAGTCGTAAGTTTATTAAGGAAATTATAAATTAAATTCAAAAGCTCAAACTACATAACATAGGTAATTCATAATTACATTTATTGATACATACATTATATAATACGTATATATAACACAGTTTTAATATTTAGTTGAATTATATTCCTGTACATCTGACTAATGAGTTGGAACGTTTTATATACCAATCCAAGGATGGATCAATATGTGAACGATGGTGACGTCTGGACATAACGCCAATTTCAATGCATCCAGCAAAAACGAATGTAACTAGGTATTTATGTTTGTAAAAATATATGTCTCATGAAAAGATAAACCAGACCGAGTTTGAGGTCGGTTCTTCTCGAAGACTGGGTTGTTTTCCGAACCGGTGGTAGTTTTGAAGTTCATACGTGTCTTCTCAGGGCCTAAATTGAATAAAGTATTTTTGATTTTCATATTTTTCTCTCTCTTTATTTTTAACGAAGGTTTGTTCAAAAATAATACGCCTCCCTTATCCATACAACAAGTGACAATCAATTTACAAAAGAAACGAATAGCAATATATGAATTAAGCAACAGAAACTTGCAATCAGTTTCTTGCTCGTATGCCGACAAAGCTAAATTATAGATTAACTAGCGAGCCCGGCAGACGTTGTCCCGCCCTGATTATGAAAAAATCATTGATAAATTATATACTAAAACGTTCCTCATCAATCACTCTATCTACCGGTGAAAACCGTATGAAAATCCGTTCGGTAGTTTTTCAGTTTATCGCGAACAGACAGACAGACAGACACGGTAGGGGACTTTGTTTTATACTATGTAATGATTTGACTTCTTCCGATGCTGGGCGTGACAATATTTCGTCAGAAAAACCTAAACCTAAACACATCTTCTTAAAATCTTAAATATGTAGCGTTCATACTATTTTCAGACAGTGGTGTCACCGTAATATAACTTAGTATTCTCTATTACTAGTATTCCTAGTATTCTCTATTATTTTTTTTTATTTACGTGGGGAAATCCTTTATGGATACGCCACCCTCTCGGGGAGACAGTGGGTTATGTCCGACTCGCATGGTCTAAAACCCCACGGTGTACCGTCCGCCGCATGGTAGGGGCGGCCAGGGATCGAACCTGCTGTCTTCCTGAGAAACCGCCCCTGCGGCAGCCTGGCGAGTGAACGCCAGGCTTCGTCCTACTATAGAGAGACTACTGGGTACACAACCGGTCGTCTCCCCTCGTCAGCCTCACCTGTGCAATGAGGAGATGGGTCCCCCGCCCTCTCCGCCGCCTCCTTCTGCGAGATGAGTTCCTCGCAGAAGGGGGCGACAGCAGTCCACCCGTCCTCGCTACCGAGCATGGCCGAAACCATGCCCGGCAGCGAGAGATCGTCCTTTACCGCCGCAGCCAGAGCGCGGCGCTGATCGTCCCACGAGTATTCTCTATTACTATCCTGCTTGTATTGTAGAATACTTACTTATACTTTTTATATCTATATTTTCTATATCTTCTTCTATACATATAATAAGAATGCAAATCTAACGTGTCTGTACTTTTTCGATTTTCGTGAAAAGAATTGTTGGAGGTGTCCAGGAATAAGTAAAAGAATACATTTCAAGCATTTTTAGAAATGTCTGTATGTCTGTCTGTTTGTATGAACACGCATCACTGCTAAAGTACTGGATTCACAATATAACCTCACCAAAAAAATCATAACGCATATCCTCGAAAGTAACTTAGCCTTTGTTTTATTAAAATCGGTCCACTCTATCAAAAGTTATTGTAATTTGAACGACGGCTCGAGTTAAGTACGAGAGAAGAGTAGTAATCTATACTAATATTATAAAGCTGAAGGGTGTCTTCGGTTGAACAATCTATCTCAGGAACTACTGGCCTTCAGTGTTAGATAGCTCATTTAACGAGGAAGACTATAGGCTATATACCATCACGCTAAAACTAATAGGAGCGGAGCACCAATGGAGAATGTTTCAAAATCGGGCATTTCTTTTTCCTTTTGAGAGCTTCCGCTGTGTGTTAGCGTTAGCTATTAATAGCTAAAGTAACTATTCGACGTGGACGAAGTTGCGGGCTGAAAATAGTCTATAATAAATAGGCAGCGTGGGAACGGTTAAGAACATCTCTCTCGTCTGTTTATCAGCCGATTTTCTTCACTCTTTTTTATTCTGTAGCTATTGACGAACTTTAGTATTATCGGTTAATTAATTAGTGTAGTCGATTACCTTTTTTCCTATGGTCGAAGTTAGACCACTGGACGAGCACTTCTCGTATTTGGAAATCTTTGCCCCGCGGGTTATATATTGGCTCATATATCATCCTATAATAAATCTAAAGAATCTGAAATAGTCATTTTGCATAAGTAACCAACCACTTATTACTAGCGTACTGGGATATCGCGCTCGATATGTGTTCATATTCCAAATTTTTAAAGGAGAAAAACTTTGTGAGGAACCTATAGGACTTTTCTAAACCTTACCTGATTAGCTACCCATCTTCCAATGTAAAATCTATTGCTAATCTAAATAATTAAAAATCAATTGCTGAATATATTAGCAATCACTTCAGAAGTCCAGAAGGGCTGCACTTGTTTGACTAATTCTATATTTGTTGTGTTTTTAATCGTCAGGACAAATTTGTATAAAAGAAAATGTTTGAAAGTGAACATTTTGTGTTAAAATATCTCCATATAAAAAGTAAGATTGGATGAAACAGAAGGTAGTAGGCAAATCTTTAAAAATATTGACAGATTGGCGTTTAGTTGTTATTTTGTTAAATTAGTCTTACTCTAAGGGAAAATTTGGTCTCATTTTCATTGTTAGTAAAGCAAAAAGCAACGCCAGAGCGGGTAGGATATACAGGATGGCCCCTTTAGGCTCTGTGTGTTAACAACATCAGTCTATCCCGTCACGTCTGTGGTTAAAGACTAAATGTTTGCATAAAAATTATAAAACAAAACTACGTAAACAATAGTAAATTTATATAATTTTAAGATTTGATTCCCTTAAAACAGTAATGTGTTTACTTTTGGATCTAACAGGCACGGTCACAACCATGGCAAGTCACAAGAGCCGCGACCAAACCATTCGTCTCGCATTCGCCACGGGCTGCGACTGGTTTGCTGTCAAGGTTACGTCCAAACCGATGATTACGAACGAGATAACATCTCGAGTTTTCATGACCGAGACATTCGGATATATTTACGAAATAGTAAAATTCCACACAGACATTTTAAGTATTACCAAAGATAGATGATACGTCACTTTCATGCTATTGGACACGTATTCTCGACTAAGGTGACTCGAAACATGATTCCATGAAGTAAACGCACTTGAATATGTTATAACCTAAACGAAATATACAATATCCAAATATAAAATATTTTTAATATCTTTAATGTTGAAATAAAGGTATAAATCAAATAAAAAAGTTGTAAAAAGGTTTCCCGTACCGGGAATCGAACCCGAGCCTCCTGGGTGAAAGCCAGGTATCCTAGCCACTAGACCATACGGGATACGATCTAATAACCGAAATTATTATTAATATTCGTCACTTTTAAATCTCTTATAAAATGAAATTACTATTTATAAAATATTATGTATGCCACTACCGTTTATATAATGGCTTCCAGAAAATTGTATATGTCTAAGAAGATACATGCATATGATACTTATTGAAAGAAGAGAAATTCGTGAAAAGTATATTTTTTAGACACACGAGTATGCTACTAATACTGGCCTTACGAAATACATTAAAAACGTACTAAGGAACTATGATATACTTAAGAAATGCTCACAAAATAACGCACAATGTATACTATAGCCTGAGTCATTTTTATCTTTTGCATATTATTAAAACACTAGCTGTTTATTAGCTTAGCTTATCTTTTATATAGATCCAAAAAAATATTAAGCAAAAATGGATTACCTCCCTTCCCCTGCGTATATGTGTACCATACCACTTGTCCCACTTTGTAGGTGGTAGAGCCACGCTGAAGCTATTACTGGTTTCAGCATGAAAGGGTCGGCTCGTCCGGGGTGGTACCACCCGACCCACAGAAAACCGACGTGAAGTTACAGTACTTGTATTGTTTGCTGCGTTTCGTTCGATCAGCGAAAACGCCGGAGGACCACCTTCTCTCTCCTCCCCTCTCCCCTTCCCCCCAAACACTGGCTGGCATCGCACTTGCGACTCCCCTAGTGTTGCTAGTATCATAATCGTAAAATTATTTTGCTTTTTTTATTATATTTATTTTACAAGTGTCTTGTAATAATTTCAATGTTTTAGAAAAGTGTTAGATCTTTCCAGTGAGTTTTTACGTAATCTCAGAATTCATGCTGCGTGGTATTATTTTCCATTCACTTTATTTGTGCAAAATAACCGAACTTTATAAAATACCAAAAATTTTATACAATCCTTACTAATATTATAAATACGAAAGTAACTGTCTGTCTGTCTGTCGTGCTTTCACGCCAAAACTTAAACCGATTTAAATGACATTTGGTACGCAGATAGTCTAGAGCCTAAGAAAGGGCATAGATTACTTTTTAATACGAAATAAAAGGTTGTAAGGGGTTGATAGGGGGACCAGATTAGGCCCCCCTCGGCAGCGGCTCAAGTCTAGGTCCATTCCCTCGGCGTGGAGCCCTTGAGTGCGCTGCTCGCGCGATACAGTGACACAAAATCTTACATCACTGCGACAACATTACACATATCACCTCCACACACGTGCACGCATACACGCTTACCCATGAAAGTGGAAAGGTTTTATTTTTTCGCTTATAAAACTGAAATAGTTTAGAAAATTATCCGATACGAAATATATATAAGAGTTGTTGAGGTATGTATGCTTGGTACAATTATATATGTTTCAAATTCTTTCAGTGTTAAATATGTCATTTATCCAGGAAGGCTATATAAATAAAGAATGTTTCAAAATCGGGTTCTCTTTCCTTTTAAAAGCTTTCGCTGCGTGTTAGTTAGCCCAGAGTCATTATTCCATGCGGACGAAGTCGCGAGCAGAAGCTAGTTGTGAATAAAATATACAAGCTAGTGCATACAGACTAAGATCCTGCCGAAAACTTCTGTCTTGTGTTATAATATTGAAAATAAGTTTTTTTTTCAATGACATTAATTTCATACCTCCTTGGTATTAAACGACTGATGCAAAACTAGTTTACATCGATTCAGTGCTCGTCACATCAGTTCCGTACCCGTGGCCATAAAAATGTCATAATAGTTTACCGCGCGTGCGTTTTATGACCCTAGTCAAAATGTCACATTAAACGGAAAATAAACCCTTTTCTCTTAACATCCATTCTCAAAATATTAGAGACTATCAGTGCCCGCGACTCCGTCCGCGTGGAACCCAATGTAAAATAACAATGACTAATAAATTTTTTTTATGTCATAGCACACAAACGAACAGGTGGGTTACCTGATGTTAAGTGATTACCACTGTCCATAGACACTAACAACACCAGGGGAGTCGAAAGTGCGTTGCCAGCCTGTGTTTGGGGGAAAGAAAGGGAGGGGGGAGAGGAGAGGAAAGGTGGGCCTCCGGCGCTCTCACTGACCTAACGAAAGGTAACAATGCAAGCACTGTTACTTCACGTCGGTTTTCTATGAGAGAGGCCATACTATCCCGGGCGAGCCGACCCATTCATGCTGAAACCAGTAATAACGTCAGCGTGGCTCTACCACCTACAAAATACAATATATAGGACTATAATTAGTCCATTTACTTATCTACTTTTCTCTCGAACTTAAGTCGCGTCGTCATTAAAATTACAATAACTTGTGATAGAGTGAACCGATTTTAATGAAATTAAGACTAAATGTTACGATTTTCTTGGAGAGGTTTTATCGTGAAGGCAGTGATGCATGTTTAAACAAACAGATATTTCTGAAAATTGAAATGTATTTTATTATCGATCAGTCTATTTTATTTGACAACTAGATCAAGGGCGCACAGCACACCTCGGCTTGGGCTGCCACCTGACACATGCAATTCGCGACCCATCTGAGCCAACCCAAGCTATGCCAACTATTCATACATATATGAGTTGTTGAAACATACATGTGTACCCAGCATACATACTCTTATATATATATATCTTCTTATATGTCTTATATATATTTTATATTTCGTATCAGATAATTTTCTAAACTATTTCAGTTTGATAAGGGAATAAAATAAAACCCTTCCACTTCCATGTGTAAGCATGTGTGCGTGCACGTGTCTGGAGGTGACATGTGTAATGTATGTTGCAGTGATGTAAGATTTTGTGTCACTGTATCGCGCGAGCAGCGCACTCAAGGGCTCCACGCCGAGGGAACGGACCTAGGCTTGAGCCGCTGCCGAGGGGGGCTTAATCTGGTGGTTATAGGATCATAATTAATTACATCATACTTTAAAAGGCGAAAAGTGGTTAAAAATGTATTAAGTTGTATAAGAAATGAGGATACTCATAAAGTTCATAGTGTGATATGTATAAATTTAAATACCAGGCTAGGCCCCCCTCGGCAGCGGCCCAAGCCTAGGTTCGTTCCCTCGGCGTGGAGCCCTTGAGTACGCTGCTCGCGCGATACAGTGACACAAAATCTTACAACGCTGCAACAACATTACACATATCACCTCCACACACGTGCACGCACACATGCTTACACATGATAGTGGAAGGGTTTTTATTTTTGTTTTTCCCTTATTGAACTTAAACAGTTTAGGGGGTTAGTAAATTTAAATAATAATTATAATACTTGATTTATTGTTGATTCTATGAAGTAGGGTTTTAATTGTAGATACATTTGGAAGAGCTGTTTTAATTCTTTTAAAATTTAAAATATGCGACGTCACATAGGTGTGGGACTCACTGATGACAGCAGCTGTCAGCTTTATAAATCATGAAACTATACGTAATTTATAGATGCTCCTAATCACCGTCAGGAACTACAATGATAACGTAAGTTAAATTTGCGAAACTTTTTATATAGGCGTTATTGCTTTTAAACAATGCGTATTAGAAATTTGAAATTTTACTACGCAATACTATGTAATCTTTAATATTAAATTATTAAAAAGAATAAACGTGATAAGTTGAAATAAAATCGATGTGTTTGTGATTAGTTCGCGATGAACTGAAATGATGAACCGACGGACGAGCCGACTTTGGTGCTACTTTTATCAGCAAACAGAGGAATTTTGACATTATTATTTTGGAAAAAATATTTTACTTTTTCCTTTTAGTTTACTTAAAATTACTAAGAAAAAGAAATCACAGTTAACAAAAAGTAAGATAGTCCACAAGGAATCCAGATAAAATTTATGTTCCTATGAACTATCAAAACTATTTTTAGGAGATCGAATTTGCGGACACTGTCTCGTAATAAATAAAATAATTAATAATACACTACGATAGATTAAAAATGGTACACAATCAGATTTCAAAAACGACAAAAATGTGCTATTTATTGCCTATATCTAATATACGCTTAAAAACTAAAAATAGAGAACTGCTTAATGTCAGAACTTTTCTAGAAATAATTGAGGTACACTGTGTTTTATTAGCAATTTGATAGTTCCTTGCAGACATTTGTTAATTACAAACAATAATTAAAAATTAATTGCGACACTGCGCATGACGTAGAACTAATCTCAGAACAATAGACATTCTTAATGTATGTATGTATAATTAATTCCACAGTTAATTAGTATTCATGTTGTTTATTTATTCATCAAATTATACGTGTACTAGCGGTCCCTGCGGACGTTGTCCTGCCTTGATAATAAAAAAAATCTTAAAAGTCAACCGCAGCGCCACCTACCGGGTCCAATTGTGAATCTAAACCATTCTCGGATCCACTGGAACACGTACACAAAATTTCATCAAAATCGGTCCAGTCGTTTAGGAGGAGTTCAGTCACATACACACGCACACAAGAAATATATATATTAAGATATGAGGGGATTAGGGGATTAAAGACGTAATTACATAATGACTTTTTGGCCGCTCTTAATAAAATAGATACATTAAACACCTTAAGTCGAGCTTACGCGTAATATCGCCAAAAGTGTAACATAAAACAAAGCTAAATACTATTATGGGAATCTAAAATTGGCATTTATTTATCCTTAAGTTGTCCATATGTCATATATCTTCTATATACATATAATAAGAATGTAAATGTAACGTGTCTGTAGTTTCTACATTTTTGAAAAAAAATTGTTACAGGTACAGTACATACAGTACATATCATTATAGATATAATATATATATATATATATATATATCATCATTACATAGTATAAAACAAAGTCCCCCACCGCGTCTGTCTGTCTGTCTGTTCGCGATAAACTCAAAAACTACTGAACGGATTTTTACACGGGTTTCACCAATGGATAGAGGGATTCATAAGGAAGGTTTTGGTATATAATTTGTCAAGGATTTTTTTTATAATCAGGGCGGGACAACGTCTGCCGGGCCCGCTAGTATATATATAAGCCGAAGTCGGGGGCACAGCTAGTGTATAATATAATACGTATTTATACCTAAACTTGTGTTCAGCTACATTCAGAACGGCCACAAAGCTTGTTGCGGACCGTAGACAAACTAATCTGTCATATTCCGACTGCCAAATGGGCTTTCATACCTTACTTGATAGGCAACTATAAAGTGACTTTGTAATGAGTTTATAAATTCAGTATGTATTATAACATAGTCACTAAGCCGCAGTAAACAATTTACTTTGCTATAAGAAATCAAAAACAAAAGTAAGATAGCAATTTCTTCATCATTGATCTTTTCTATTTCATTTCGAGTGACTTTCTCTAAAATTAGCCGAAATACGATCGTTTTTTACACCGGATATCCAGGGCGGTACCGCGATGGGACCTCATCTTCTGTTGACACATAGCGTTATCGCCCTGCCTTTAAAATACAAAATTATATTTACCATCAAAGTAACATATTTACAACCGTATATCATAGTTTTTTTTAGTTTATCGACGGTAAATAAAGTTTGTAATGTTTAATTTTAAGGGTGGTCGTGAAAACAAAGTCATGTTATCTAAAGGGTGCCGTTTCTACTCCGGTAAATAGAGATTTAAGTTAGTTCTTTTTGATAAAACACCGACTAAGTCAATAAAATCGTTCGGGCAAATAGATGTTACTGATACTCAAAATTACATATAAGACTTAAGTTTATTAAACTAGTTAATACTTGCGATTTCGTCTGCGTCTTTTATTATCCTAGTAATATATTTTATGTACAGAGGAAAAAACTTAAGCATCACACCGCTTACCCCATTTTATTCAGTCCAAGAAAATACATCGATGAACCTGTAGTACTTATAAAGATCGTGGACTGTTAAAACTTTAATCACTTTTTTTGACAACCGATCTAGTAAATTATTACTATCATTATCGAGCAGGTAATTATTAAAAGTTTTTTGTGATCATTTTAATGAGCTAACAACATGGCCGGCCTTCTTGTTAGAACTTTCCAGGGAGTTTTGTGGCAAGTCAGAAAACATAAGTACTCCGTGGTATTATTACCTATCTACTTCATCTGTGCACAATAACCAAACTATATTACGTAAAACACCGCCAAATTCCAACATTACAAAATAAAGAGTCAAGTAAACACAAGGTTTTTTTTTTTACTTTATTTTTGGCAATCAATCTTTTAAATTATTACTGCCATTGGCGAGTAGTTAATAGTATTACAAGTTCTTCCATTCCATTTTCGGCAACCAGTCTTCTAGTAGACTATTACTGCCATTATCAAGTGAGTATCGATATTACAAGTTTCTTGATATAATTTCAATGAATGCCATTGTCGAGTAGTTAATAGTATTTCAAGTTCTTCTTCCATTCCATTTTGGCAACCAGTCTTCTAGTAGACTATTACTGCCATTGTCAAGTGAGTATCGATATTGCAAGTTTCTTGATATAATTTCAATGAACTAACAAGATGGTGGCTATCTTGTTAGAACTTTCCATGGAATTTTTGTGGCATCTCAGAATTCATGGTCCGTGGTATTATTTTCAATTTACTTCACTTATGCACAATAAACAAACTATATCACATAAAACACCACCAATTTTACACAATATAGAGTCAAGTAACACAAGATTATGAATAAAAAATAAATTCCACTACATGACAGACCAAGATCCCGCCAAAAAACCAAACACAAGGTTATGAATAAAATATAAAATCCACTACAAGACATTCCCAGATCCCGCCCAAAAACTTTATAATTAAGTGAAGCCATTGTAATCATACTTTTTTTTTTTAAATAAGATAAAAAGAGCAGAATGTCCAATACCTGACATTCGGATAGTGATTAAAAAGTTTCTAGTTCTCAGCTGACCAATTATTACTCTTCCATTTTTAAATCTGACGTCAGATTCCTTTCTGAATATTCCGGTTACTCCATTTGAGAGCTGGTGGCATTTTTGAACTTGGCTTCGAAATCAAAAATCAAAATCAAATGCTTATTATTATCTTTGGTTATTTGGTAATATTATGATCAAATGTATACCTAACACACTAAGTAGGAGGTAGGTTTGAGGTGGTAGAGCCACGCTGAAGCTATTACTGGTTTCAGCATGAATGGGTCGGCTCGTCCGGGTTAGTACTACCCTCTCACAGAAAACCGACGTGAAGTAACAGTGCTTGCATTGTTGCATTTCGTTCGGTCAGTGAGAGCGCCGAAGATCCACCTCCCCTCCCACTTTCCCCTTCCCCTTCACTCAAAACACAGGCTGGCAACGCACTTGCGACTCCCCTAGTGTTCCAAGTGTCTATGGATGGTGGTGATCACTTAACATGACGTGACCAACCTGTTCGTTTGCCTCATGTGATATAAAAAAAAAGTGAAGCGCGATTGAAACGATGATAGCTCACTTGAGAGCGTGTTCGGACACCGCTTCGATGGACGTAGGTTCGAAATCTAGAAACGGAGTCGAAGCTTTCGGTGAAAGAAAACATTGTGAACAAACAATTAGTATGGTGGTAGGGTATTTTCTAAGTCCGCCTGACTAGCTACCAACAAGTTGAAAATCTTTCGCTAAGCACCTGTTGGTGTGTTCCGGCAGCTGCATTTGAGAGCCAGCCCCCTTCTGATTAAGCTTGTTTACCATCTTAGACCACATCGTCATTTAATATCAGATGAGATTATAGTCTATCGATAAAACCCATAAAATATAAAAAAAAATGTTTTGGAAAAATAAATCAGCTGAAAAAATAAAAAAAATTAGAAAAAGTTTCGATTATTTTTATATAAAACAAACTGCTTCCCGCCCACTACGGTGGTATTTAAAAAAAGTGTGTGTGTACTTATGTACACGCGTTAGAAGTTATACTTCTTTGGCGTAACAAGATAAAAATCTTTTCAAAATTTTTATCTTTCGCCTTATTTTACGTTTGTAGAAAAAACGACACTAACAATAGAAAAAAGGTATTTAATACATTGAAAGTTTTAATCCAAAGAAATACAAACAAACAAAACGTTGACTATGGCTAACTTCAGGGTGTCGGTTTTTCGTGACGGTGTGTGCGCGCATCGTAATAGCTTCAGGGTGTCGGTTTTTCGTGACGGTGTGTGCGCGCATCGTAATAACTTCAGGGTGTCGGTTTTTCGTAACGGTGTGTGCGCGCATTGTAATAACTTCAGGGCGTCGGTTTTTTGTAGTGGTGTGCGCGCGCATCGTAAAAATTTACTCTCATCATTTTTCTCTAACGCGCCAAAAGAAGTATAACTTCAAAAATGGTAAAGTTTCAATCGAAGCTAAAACATAAGGAGTGTTATTACAAAAAAGTTCAATACGTATCGAATACTTGCTTTAAAAAAGTTTGGATACTTACGTATTAAATGCACCGCGCTCGCCGAACGTTGGAGATCTTGCTCTTCTATCTCTGTTTGGTTAAGTTAGACTTGCGAAAAAGGATAACACGATCTTGCTGCAGCAGCCGTCGGCAAGCGCGGTGCATTTAATACGTAAGTATCCAAACTTTTTTAAAGCAAGTATTCAATACGTATTTAACTTTTTTGTCATAACACGGAAGTAATCTAGAACTATCTACGAAAAAAATTGCATAGAATAGTCCTATACCGATAGGTTCAGTTGTTTTGTTGTAATTGAACCTCAAAGGAACTGTATTATTAATATATATATATATCATTAAACAGCAAAATAGGTAAAGAGCGTTAATCCAATGTTCAAAGAGGTTTCGTAATACCTTTCATTTAGACAACGAGCACCGGTGATAGTTTTTTGTAAATAGAAATTGTAAGTTAAATAAATGAACTATTCTTTTTTTCTGTATTTTATTTTTGGCAACCAACCTTCTTGTACATTATTACTGCAATTTATGAGTAGGTAATGCCATTAGAAGTTTCTTGCGATCATTTCAATGACCTAGCAAGATCGTGGTCGTTTTTTTAGAAATTTTCAGGGAGTTTTTGTGGCAAGTCGGTATCCATGATCCATGTTATTATTTCGAATCCACTTGTACACATTAACCAAACTATAGTACATAAAACATCACCTATATTACAAAATATAGAGCCAAATTGTACAAGCTTATGAAAAAAATATAAAATCCACTACATCCATTCCAAGATCCCGCCAAAAATTTCATGGATTATTCTTAATAAACGCCAACAAGGTAAGCTCTCCTTATAAGCACATCTGGGGCTCATCTCTCGCACAACTATATAAATAGCTAGGGACGATTTAAGAACAGAAACGAATTTAGAAATGCATTTCTAAAAGAGGGATGGATGTCTTTTTAGTATTTATTTTTGAGTGTATTAATAATGTCTAAAATTAAATTTTCCCATATAAAACTTTTCTATTTTACGACTAAATCGAGGGAAAAGTGATAATAATTTAGAATTAGGGAGATAGTGCATAATATTTAGTGTACGAGTGTAACGTCAAAAATGTTTTTTACGTCGTAAATTATATTGAACACATACTTTATTACTAAAAAGCATAACTTTTTATAATTAAATATTTATAAAACTTTTTATATTAAGTATTATTCTCGAAATAAACTGGTAAAAAGTTTTAAAAGGTTTATTGTTATACAATACGTTTTAAAATCATTCCAAAGATTAAACATTACATAGACATTCATTTACATTGATGGTAATTAAATTTATCTACTCCACGATTCA